>JASANZ010001996.1:0-31446 GCA_030849805.1 Sergeia podlipaevii | reverse complement strand
CTTTCAATATTATTTTTACTTATCTATTCACGCTGTTTCTTTTTTTTTTTCTGCTTAGTCCTGCTTTTATCTTTGTTCTTTACTTTTTTGTTGTTGTTGTTTGCTTGGTTGGGAAGGTAGTGTCTGTTCACCTCTCTCTCCCTATCCCTATCTGAAAGAGATATCACCTTTTTTGAAGAGGGGAGATGTATACAGAGAACGGTAGAATCATCGATTTTTTCTCCTTCTTTTTCTCTATCTTTCAATGGGAAAAGAGAGAAGTGGGAGGAAAACTCATATACTCAAGATTTTTTTATTTATTTTTGCAGAGCTCTCTCTCTCTCTTTTTTTCTGATATGCCGCAAAAAAAAAGAAAAAAAAAATTGTGTGTTGCCTTTTTTTTGTCGCCACTTACGTTCACATTTTTTGTCCATGCGCGCAGGTGTACACACATATGCCTTTGTTGTTTCTTTTTTTTTTTTCCTGCAGGATAAGCAGTTCAGGAGAGCACTGACGTTTTTTTTTTCTTTTTTTTCGTTTTTTTTATTTTTCTGCAGTTACTACCCGGCATCTCATTGTGTATGTATTTGTGCGTAAGTGCACGCGTATGTGTTTAGTTTAGGTTTTTTTTTCCCCATCACTGTAACTTTGTCTGTTTTCTCTTGTTATTCTTCCAGTTGGTGTGTCGTTGAGCGTCTTATGGAGCGAGCAAAATAGAGGAAAAAAAGAAGAACAGGTGGGTTCATGTCATGTTACAGCAGTATCATCGAGAATTGCGAGAACAAACACAAAGAGAAATGTGTTCAATAGTTGTTGTTATCATTTCATGATGCATGGTAACATTTTTTCTTTTTTTTTTCATTTTCAATCGTTGTATTCTTGATAATATTATATTTCTCTCTTTCTTTCCCTTTCTCTCTCTCTCTCTCTCTCTCTTTCTAATATTGTCTGTTGTTTTGCTGCGCCTATCTTGTGTATATGTTAATTAGAGGTAGACTGACAAATAGCTACGCCTCCCTCTCCTTCTCTCTCCTCGTGAAAAGATGGAGCATGGCTCAGATGAAGAGCAGCCAGCCTGTCTTTCCCAGCAGTCCTATCGCTCGCAAGAGAGTCTCCTAGAGCTGCCACGCTTTGTCACCTCGCTCACATCTGAAGCTAACTCACTCTCTCAAAAGCGTCCCCACAGCAAGGGAAATCGCGATAGTTACCACCAGGGGTCAGCTACTCCCCCCAACGTCTCTGTGATTCCAGACTCAGACGTTCTTGAATTTATTCAGAAGGAGACAGGGGAGGAGCAGGCACGGATGGAAGATGCCGAGGAGGTCAGAAGAGAACGCGAAGGACTTCACGAAACAGAAGCCAGTCATCGGGTGCTTCTCGTCACAGATGAAATGACGGAGCGGATGCTCACGCGTCGTCAGTTCCGTCGCGAACTGGCCGCACTGGCGAAGCTGAAGGGCGTCTCAGAAGTGGAGTTGTCGCGTTCAGTGGCAAGCATGAGTCTTGAGCAGACCCCGAAGGGAATACCGCTAGTGACACCCCGCATAGATACCCAATCGTCAGTGGAGATGGTTGTAGAAGACCCTACAGTTTCCGTTGTCAACAGTGATGAGGCGAGAAGCGGCGACAACGAAAATAGTAATCGAAGGGGTAACAACAAGGACAATGCAACGGCGATGAATATCCACAACAGCAAGGCGACGACGACGACGACGTCCTTCTCCAGCTATTCTCTATCAAGTGTCCCAGATGCCGCTCAAACGTCCAGCTCTCATCTAAATGATGCATCACAGATAGCATCACCGGGAGCAGCGGCACGTGCTGCTGTTGCTGCTGCTTTGCAAAAGAAAGAAGAGGAAGAGGGAAGGAAAATGCAAGAGAAGCTGCAGGAGGAGAACAGTGCCCTCCGCGCCGCCCTCAACGAAGCTCAGCGAGCCGCAGTGAGTCTACGTGAAAAGGTCGATGAGCTCACGACGCGTGCCACTCGTGCTGAGACCACAGTTGCCGCTACACAGCCATCTTCGCTCATGAACAGCCCTCGCGGTCGCTTGAGCACCACTAGCAACCTCACAGCGGCTCCTTCCACAGTCACCAATTACGGCAGCACTACCACGGCCCCCGCTGTTGTTCTCACCAGAGAGCCTGCGAGTCGTGGCGCGACCATGTTGCCTGCCACGCATGCCGCTGGCACTTTACAAGGTATCACCTCTCACGACGTTTCAGCAAATGCACGCAGCAGCACCAGTGTGTACCCTAAGGGTCACTACAGCAACGATGCCGCTTCCGTGGTGGTGGGTGAGGTGGCAGTAAGCGCGGAGGCTGTGAACCTGCTCTCTGGGGTCGCTATTGCCGCTGCGGCAGCAAATGCAGAGGCTAGCAAGCTCAGGCAGTTCTTTTGGCCTGTGACCGTGGCACCGTCCTCGGGGGCTCAGCCTTATCATCATCCCCACTGCCTGCAGCAAGGGGGAGTGACCGAGAGGAATGCGGACTATCAAGAGATTGCTTCAGGAGAGATGGTGAATGGCGACCAGCGCGAGGATGCGGTGACGGACCACAGAAGTCCAGGCGAGGAAGTGTGCAAGTGCCTGCAGCCTATGTGTGAAGCCCAGTGGAATCATAATAATAGTGATGGTGATAGTTTTTGCTATGGCACAGAGACGGAGCTCATTGCGCTGCGAGGCGACAGCGACGATGACGATGCCAGCAACGCCTCATTCGTTACTTCGGAGGGGAGTATTGCCAGTCGTGGTGGTGGTGGTGAAGGTGGTGGGAAGCACAAGAAGAGGAGGCGCAACCGCAAGAAGAAGACATCCGCTCTGACTGCGGGGTTATTGACAGTAGAAGCAGGTAGCGATGGCGCCATGATGGACGCTCATGTGAATTTCGCTGCTTCTGCTGCTGCTGCTGCTGCTTCTTCTAGTGGCAAAGCGTCCGCTACGACAACAAGTATGACTACCACTAGTACTATTCGTAGCAATATGAATAGCAATAGCAGTGCCCTCACGTGTTTGCGTGTTCCAGCTGAGCCATCAGTACCTGTACTTCAGCATATTTCAATGCGTGAGGGAGATGCGTCGCTGCCGCTGGAGGTCCGTGCTGGAACCACTGCGGCTAGCGCTGCTACTATCACTACCACAACTGTCGGTGTCTTTCCAAACCCCAGCGAGGCACATGGCAGCTCTGTGCCTCACATGCAAAGGCTTTGGGCCACTTCCGTACTTAGGCAGCACCTACTTCTCTCCCTCTCTGCCCTCTACATGGTGCTTCTCCTTGTTCAGGGAACAGTGGGTGGCGGTCTCAACTTGTTTTCCGAGGTAGGTGGGAAGGACGGCTCCTCAGCATCGCGGAACCGTTTCGCGCGGAATGCGCTGCTTGGTGCTTCAGAATTCGGTGCTATAGCGCTGGCGCTGCTGCTGGCCGGAGGCTGTGGCGTGCTCTCTTCTTTCATGCCTGGCAGAGGACCTCATGTGCTGCTGGTGGGTGGCTCTCTTCTCGCCATATCTGGGTCAGCGCTCGTGTACTGGGGATACAGGGGAGGAGATTTTAGTATCACACTTGCTGGCAAGGCCGCGTACGGCCTAGGCGTCGCCGTGTCGCTTATTGCGTTGTTTTTGAATGCCTTTGCAGAGGTCGGCGTTGTTGCTGGGGCCAGCGTCCAGTCGCACGTGCTTGTCAACAGCTACCTCCTCACCAACTCCTTCGCCTATGTGGCTTGGCCAGTCGTTTTCAGTGCATACCAGCAGCAGCAAGCTGGAGATCAGCAGACCTCTGCCGCCGCATGGTCCGCCACTGCCCAGGCGCTGCGCCTCGTTGTGATTCTCTCTCCTCTCATGGTAGGAGTGGCCTTTGGTATTGTGTGGCTGCTACCCCGCCATGTTCTTGCCCGTGCTGCACAGGCCAACGCGAAGCATGTAGCGGGGAGACAGCTGTGCAGTGTGGTCAAGAGGGTCTCCCCACGCTTCGTGCTCCGCGCTGGCACCACGAGTGGGGTAGCAGCGATGATGGCACTCGTCGCCAACGGATGCATCGCGCTGCTGTCTTGCCCTTCACCTAATGCTCTCGAGGTAAGCCAAGGGCAGCTTGGCACATTATCTTCTTCTTCCTCCTCGTCAGTAGTGGTGATGCGAAATCCAAGGCACCTCGTGGCGGTAATGTTTGCCTCCGCGCTGTTCGCGTGGCCCTTCTGTCTCATCCCACGTCTCTCCGCGTGGGTCGGTCGAGTGGCGATGCCGCCGATCGCTGTGGCGCTGCTGGCGGTGAGCTGGTGGTGGCTTCTCTTTGCACACAGCGAAGATTGCGGGAGCAGCGGTACAGTTGCGGGTGCGTTGCCGTGTGTGATGTGCACTGGCGTGGTATTTGCAGTGCTGGCGAGTGGCATCCTGCGGTCTATTGCGAATGCCGGGCTGGGGCCGCTGCCACCTTCGGCTGCTGCTGCTGCTGGTAGCGCAGAACACGATCCTCTTGGTATTGCCAGTGCGGCGAACTTGTGCGTAAGTGACACGGTGGACGGCGAGGAGACCTATCTGTTTGGCCAGCAGCAGCAACAACAGCGGCAACAATATCCCAATGCCCGTTCATGGCGCCACGCTAGCGCCGCGTCTGGTCCCTCGGCTGTTATCGTCCTCAGCGCGCTCGTCGGCCTGATGGCTTCCATTGCCTGTGGGGTTGCCTGTGCGCTGGCGGGTGTGGCTCTTTCACACGCCGCACGTAAGTCATCCGGCGCAGAGGCACAGATGGCGACCGACGCGCATCGCACGATGAGAGAGGTGATGGCCATCACATGTGCAATTGTAGTGCTGTTCCAGTGCATGGAAAGCCTCTATGCGGTCTATACGCACTTCGCGAATCATCACAAGAAGGGGCGTATGACACAGTAAAATAGAACGGTATTTTGTTGTCGTTGTTTTCCAAAAAAAATGGTTTAAAAGAAAGAAAGAAAGAAAAAAAGAGTAAACCAGAAATAGGAACATAGGGGAGGGAAGGAAGATAAAGAAAGAGACAATAATAATCGTCTTGAGTTCAGCATTTTTCCTTTGCTCCCTTTTTGTAAACTAGTTTTTCTTTTTTTTTCTCTTTCTTTCTATGAGGGAAACATGTATGTTGCAAATGGATCCCATCTATCTCCCCCCTCCCCCCTCTCGCTCTCTTCACGAATGCTTACGGCAAAGATCTGGCGAGCCAAGTCCATAAGGGACTTATGCAAAAGTATGGAAAAGAGGGGGAAGGAAGTACAGAAAGAGAGACAAAGGAAAAAAAAGGGTGGGTAGACAGTTGAGTATTCATACATACCGAAACTGAAGTAGTGCCGTGTGTATGCATAAGTGTGGCATGCTCTTTACGTTCTCTCTTTAAACAATTTTTACTCATTTTTGTTTGTTTATCTGTTTTTTTTTTATGCAATTGCGCGTGGTGTATACATCACCTGCTTTATTATTATTATTATTATATTTACTTATTTTTATAGTGAAGCGAAAACGGCGATAAGTGGAATATAAAGGCGCTACTTTTGTGATTGAGAGAGGTGCTTCATTCTATTTTGCTTGCTTTTCGTTTTTTTTTTCCTTTTTTTTTGGACTTTTTTTTTCTTTCTTTCTCTCTCTCGGTGTTGTTGTTGTTGTTTTTTTCATCATTTTTCTGTTGTTATACTTGTGGAATTAGAATCAAAGCGAAAAAAGGGGGAAAAAGTTATTGCGGTTATTACTGTAATATATATATATATATACTGAAGGGGACTCTCCCTGTCGCTATTTCTCACAACGTTTGATTGTGTTGGGCCTTGTCTCTCAAGCCTCTCTCTCTCTCTCTCTTATTTTTGTGTGTGTGTTTTTTTTCCTGTTCATTTTGTTGAATCATCCTCTTCTCTCTCTATTGGTTCTTTATATATATATATATATTGCATTTACAACAACGACAAATAATAAAGAAAGAAAGAAAATAGGAGGGAAAAGGTACTAGAGATCACTATATATACACACAAGGCAAAAAAAAAGAATACAAGGGAAAAAGAAAATGATTTCAGACAAGGACTTCTACGATAAGAACATTCTTGACTTTGGCTCCTACGAGGAGTATCTCGACCAGCAGGTCACTGGTGAGGACCTCTTTTATCTAGAAGATCAGGACGCCGCCAGGTGTATCGTGGAGCTTGGCTACAAGGGGAAGGACTTTCTTAGCCGCGATGAGTTTGAGGCTGCACGACAGCTGGCGCTTGCCGGCCCGTTGAAACGCAAGGAAAGCACAGAGCTTGTCTGCAGCGCGGGTAAAACGTTTGAGTACAGCCCGTTTCTTGCTGCGCTAGCGCGGCGCGAGGAGCTCGTGCGTACGGGTAAGCTAGCGACGATTATTTTTATTCGCGACTACGTGCGTGGACAGGAGGTGTCGGCGTACATTGACTATGGCCATCGTCTGCGTACAGAGAACTTTGAGGACTACTTCTCTGGAACAAAGAAACTGCTGCCAAAGCGAAGTGATCTCAGCTACTACAACTGGAAAACTCACACTCTATTCTATAACAACAGCTCCACGTTCCAGGTCCTCGCGGACAATGAAATGGGCCTTCTTATGAAGCACAAGCGGGATCGTAAGACCATCAACGTAGACCCCAAGGCCCCCACGCCAGGCGATAATAGCAATAGGACAGTGTTGGACTGTAAAGATTATGTACAGGTGACCTTGTATGATCACGTGACTCGACGCAAGAACTAAGAGGCTATATCACGACTCTCTTTTTACTTCTCCCTTACTTTATGTCTCTTCTTCTTCCTCCTTCGTTCTTTTGGTTGTTGTTGTTGTTGTTGTTGTTGTTGTTGTTGTTGTTTTAGAAAGCGTATCTTGTTGCTTTGTGTGCTTTGGAGTCTTCTTTTTTTGTTGTTGTTGTTGTTGTTGTTGTTTTGTCGTTGCTGTTACTCGTGCTCTATATTTGGGAGGAAGAGAGAGAGAAGGGGGGGGAGCATTGTGCTGTTTGTTTGCATTGGATGTACATTAGAGAGGGGGGGATGCACCTACCCTCTCGCATGGAGAGAGCGAGGGAGGGGATCCCATGGTCGTTATTGTTTCCTTCTTCTCTGCTGAGAGGAGACGGGAAAGAAAGAAAAAAATATATTAAAAGAGAAGGGGGTGTATCAATATCAACGTTATTTGATGATGGCAAAAGTCGCTTGTGAAGCAACTCTTAGCCAGATTTGCCAAGCACGCAAGTTCATAGTGTGGCTATGCATTTATATGTGTGTTTTGCAGAGAAACATTCACTCTTCTTGACTCTAATTATATCATCTCTCTCTCTCTCTCTCTCTTCCCCACCCCCCTTTTTTTTGTGAGAAGGTCTACTATATCGTCGTCTTTTTGCGTTTTTATCATTATTATTATTATTATTGTTGTTCGCTTGCGAACAACTTTTTTCCCTCCAAGAATTCACTACCCCCTTTATTCATTTATTTTTTAAGTGTGGCACACTCTCTCACACGACATCAACATCATCATTATGCCGACCCCGCCTGTTCCCGTAAAGAAGGACCACGAGGTTCTCTTCGGCAAGGTGGAGGGGGAGGATCGCGGACCCAATCCTATTGACCCTCCTCGTCGCCATAATGATGTCTACTTCTGGATGCGCGACGACGCCCGCGCGTCTCCCGAGGTCATTGAACATCTCAAGAAGGAGAAGCGCTACTACGAGGAGAGCACCACTGACATTCAGCCGTTGATTGAGGACATCTACAAGGAGCACATCTCACACATCAAGGAGACGGATATGTCTGCACCATATGTGGATGGACCTTTCCTCTACTATACTCGCGAGGTGGAGGGAAAATCTTATAAAATTCATTGTCGCGTGCCCATTGGTAGGACTCCCGGGAAGGAGGGCGAGGAGGAAGTGATGATCGATATCAACCTCTTGGCGGAGGGCAAGGCGTTCTGCGATGTCCACAGTGTCGTTCCTGCGCCGCCGACGCACGAGCTTATTGCTTACACAGTGGACTGGAGCGGCAACGAGGTCTACTCCATCGAATTCATGCTCAACACACGTAGTGTGACCGATGTGGTGGAGGGAACCAACGGGGAGATTGTCTGGGGGAAGGATGCCACATGCTTCTTCTACACAACGAAGGACGCCACTCTGCGTGACAACAAAATCTGGCGCCACATTGTTGGTCAGCCGCAGTCCTCAGATGTCTGTGTGTACACGGATGACGACCCGCTCTTCAACGTTTTTGCAAGCAAGTCTTGCGATGGCAACACACTCCTTGTTGGGTCTGTTTCTTCCGAGACGACTGAGATGAGTCTGCTGGATCTCCGCAGCGGCAGCGATGCTCAGGCAGCGCCGCAGTTGGAGCTGGTCCGGCCACGTGAGAAGGGCGTCCGATACATGGTCGACATGCATGGCACCGACACCCTCGTGATCCTGACCAATCACGGCGAGTCTCTGAACAATAAGCTTGTGGTCGCACCACGCGCCAGGCCAGCGGACTGGTCTCACGTGCTGGTCCCTCATAGTGCAGAAGCCTTTCTGGAGGATATCGCTGTGCGTGCGTCCTTCATTGTCATTGCCGGCCGCCGCGCGGGCCTCACGAGGGTGTGGACCATCTCCGCTGCCAAGGACGGCACCTTCACCGCGACGGGCGATAATGCCCCTGTGATGCGCGAGGTGGCCATGTCAGAGCCGGTCTTTACTGTGGAGCCAGTCTTCTCACACATGCAGGTGTACGAGGCAGACACTTTCCGCATGGTTTATTCCTCCATGGCGACTCCTACGACGTGGTTCGACGTGAACCCTCACGACGAGCAGCACGCGCGTACGCCGGTGAAGGTGCGTGAGGTGGGTGGAGGCTTCTGTGCTGGTGACTACTGCGTTGAGCGGCGCTTTGCTGAGGCTCCAGACCGCACCCGCATCCCTCTGAGCATCGTCTACCGCAAGGATCTTGATCTCACGAGGCCGCAGCCATGCATGCTGTACGGGTACGGCTCCTATGGGCTCTCTATGGACCCTGAGTTCAGTATTAAGTACCTTCCCTACGTGGACCGCGGCATGATCTACGTCGTGGCGCACATTCGCGGCGGTAGCGAGATGGGCCGTGAGTGGTATGAAGTAGGTGCCAAGTACCTCACCAAGCGCAACACCTTTTCTGACTTCATCGCCGCCGCGGAGGAGCTTGTGTCGAGTGGGATGACGACTCCACAGCTGCTGGCCTGCGAGGGCCGCAGTGCCGGCGGTCTTCTGATTGGTGCCGTGTTGAACATGCGGCCTGATCTGTTTAATGTGGCGATTGCGGGTGTCCCGTTCGTTGACGTCATGACCACCATGTGCGATTCCTCCATCCCGCTGACCACAGGAGAGTGGGAGGAGTGGGGAAACCCTAACGAGTACAAGTACTACGACTACATGCTCAGCTACAGCCCTATTGATAACGTGCGAGCACAGGATTACCCCAATTTGATGATCCAGGCGGGGTTTCATGACCCACGTGTGGCCTACTGGGAGCCTGCGAAGTGGGCGGCCAAGCTGCGAGAGCTTAAGACGGACAAGAACGAAGTCTTGTTTAACATTGATCTTGAGAGCGGGCACTTTTCTGCCAAGGACAGGTACAAGTACTGGAGGGAGAGCGCCATTCAGCAGGCGTTTGTGTGCAAGCATCTCAAGGCTATGGCTCGTATGATCCGCAGGTAGTGTAGTTTAAGTGCAGAGTAGGTAGCCTGGAGCGTGGCGTCATCGTGTTACTGAAGCGTTCCCTCTCTCTCTCTCTCTGTTGTTGTTTTTTTCTTTTTGAATTTCACTATTTGCATTTTACTGAAGAAGATATAAGAAAAAAAATACGCAAGCGAAGAAAATTTAAAAAAAAAAAAGAGGTACAAGATACTTCTGAAAAAGATAAAAGATGAGAGAGATACCTCTCTGATGTGTGTGTGTGTGTGCGAGGAAGAAGCATTTATGTTTTTTGGAGGGGTTTGACGCATGTTTGTCCCATTTATTATTAT
Organism: Sergeia podlipaevii; assembly: GCA_030849805.1. Lineage (NCBI taxonomy): Eukaryota > Euglenozoa > Kinetoplastea > Trypanosomatida > Trypanosomatidae > Sergeia > Sergeia podlipaevii. Next base: position 21,498 of record JASANZ010001996.1, on the reverse strand, counting down.
TATTTGTTTCCCTCTCTCTCTCTTTATATTTTTTTTCTTTCTTCTTTTTTTTTTACTTTACTTTTGCCGCATGTTTGAATATATAGAGTCTGGATAACAGAGGAAAGTACACGAGAGATCAGTACTTGTTCGCTGAAGAGATAGAGAGAGAGAGAGAAAGAGAAAGAGAAAGGGAGAAGGGGAAGCAGAGGGGAGAGAAGGGCTCTCACCTCATCTAAAAGGGGGGAAAACGAGAGAATATCCAAAGGCATACATCTATACAACTTGTATACCCCACCCTTTCTTGTATTCTTTTTTTTTTCGTTTATATTTGTATAGAAAGATAGAAACGAAAGAAAAGAGTAAACAAGTTATCAATAAGCAAAGAGAAGAAGACGAAGGAGTGTGGGTGAGTATCATATCATGTCTCTTCTTGATGATGCCCGTCTTCAGTTTAGGGGCAGTGTCAAGCAGCTCGTTACCATCGTCAGTGAGCAGAAGTCTACCGCAGACGCGGCCGCATTAAACCGCGCACGACATCAGATCCAAGCGCAACTCGCCAACTTGCGCAGGGCCGCAACTGTCGTGCTGGCCTCAGCATACAATACCAATTCCCACTACTACAGCAGTGGTGGTGGTGGTGGCACGGGTAGCCGGGCCGCGTCAGCGTCTCCAGTAAATAGTCCACGTGGGGGCACGCCCATCAAGTCAGCAGCAGCAGCAAGAGGAGCATCAAAAATAGAAAAGAAGAAGGCGAGCACGTCTACTGGTGCCGCCGTCGCTGCGGGCGCGGGAGGTGCCGCTGCCGCTGGTAGGACGGCTGGCAACAAAACAGCAGCAGCAGCAGCGGGAGATGTACTGCCGCATATTCGGTGTGTTGCTAGCAATAGACAGGCTCTTCATTTACATCAGAATACCTTTGGTGGCAGTGGTGGTGTAGCGGTCAAACTCCCCGCAGTGAGCGGCTCTCGCAGTGCTAGCAGCGTCAGTCGTGACCCCACAGCCTGCAGCAGCGTCGGGGGCACAGGCATGAGCACCGTTAACCGACAACAGCAGCATTCTGTCGTTTCGCTGAGGTCCTCAGTGACAAGCACCGGCGGCGAAAGCAACAGCACTGCTGGGCACACACGCAGTGGTAGCCGACGTGCCGAGAAGAAGCGGCAGTCGCCAGCGGCGGTGGAAGCCGCGCTTGTGTTTGCACAGGAGTGCGATGAGCAAGCCGGCCTCATGCTCGACAAGGGTCTTCATTCAGAAGTGAATGAAATGCTACTGCCGGCTACCCGTAATGAGATGGCTCTGCTGCGCGATATTGCTAACACGCTGGTGCGGAGTATGCTGGCCTCGAACATCCAGTCGCCTACAGGCGCGATGGCGGCGGATGCTTCTTCCTTTGGGGAGAAGAGACGAGTGGTGAGTTTTCCTGCTGGGACAGGTGGCGGGAGCGCTGGTAAGGGCGGAAAGCTGCTCATGACAGTTAGTACACGCTCACGTCAGAATAGCGGTGCCGCTGGTAGCGCTCAGGCCGCGGCGGCGGCGGCGGGCAGCTCTGACGGGCTCCCAGGAGAGCAGGTCAGCCCTCTAGCTAGTGCGAGCTTCCTCCGTAAAGCCGTTGCCGACACTGGCAACAGTATTAGCCCCGGTCATGTGCCGGAGGAGGAGTTGCCACTTGCCCTGCGCGCCTATGTACGTCTGTGCAATCATGAGCTTCTTGAGTGCGTCAGCAGCTTCTACCGAATTCTAGATCAGGATCGCTTTCTGGACAACTACGCCGCCTGCCTTGCCAAGGCAACAAGCAAGATGGAGGCTGTCTTACAGCTGCTCCTTGAGATCATATCTCTCCCCTTATTCAAAGCCGGCGGAACTCTCGGTCCTTTGGCGGCGGCGGCTGCTGCTGCTGGAAATGTGAAGAACGTCATCCATAGCTATGAGGACCCGATGCGGCCTCGCATTGCCGCCGTCGCTGGTGTGTCGGTCACGGAGCTCCTTGCAGTGCGCGAGGCAGTGGTGGGGCACGATGGGGATACGCACGCCGCCCTTGCACTGGATGCAGGAGCAGCGAGGAGATGTGCTTATAGAGTGTCCGATGCGGCCTACTTTGTGGTCTACTCGGGCACCGTTTATGTATATGAAATGGCACAGTTTCTTCTCAAACGGGCTCAGAGCGTGGCGAGTCGGCATTCCACCCACGGAGCGGAAGCAACCACAACAGCAACCAGTACTGCTGCTGGTGCTTCGTCCATCCTTAATGGTCTGCTTCACACATGTATTCGTCTCGTACGCAGTTGTTTGGAAATTTGTGAAGGCACGAGCAAGGGGCTAGCAAGCAGCAGCAGCAGCAGCAGTATTAATATCAATAGCGGCGGCAACGCTGCCATGTGGACACAGCCTCAGATCTTTCTGAAGTTAGCCACCGTGAAGTATCTTCCTCTTCGTCTGCACTTCTACGATTTCTTGGCTCAGTGTTTCCAGCAGCTGGACATGTACCCCGATGCGTATCAAATCGCTCAGCGTGCCGACTTCAAGGTGCGAGAGCTCTACGAGTTAGAACTTGCTGATCCCGTACCGCCAAGCCGAGAGTGGCAGGACACACTGCTGTACTGCTCTCAGCAAGTCTCACTTATGATGGTGAAGTACAGCTGGTGTCACGCGGTCTCCCGAGCGCAGATCTCTTCGTTGGGAGGTCGCGCACACGGTAGAAAGATGAGCGGAGCAGACGGTCAAGGAACCGATGACGGCGGTACTGCTGCTGCTGCTGCTGCTCCCGCTATTGCAGGCGGCAACGCCAACAACAATGGCACCTCAGTTGGTGGTAATGCTGGCGGTGCTGCTTCAGGGACAGCAGCTGACAGCGCTTCCGCCTCGATCGATATCCCCAAGGATGGGCGGGACCTGATCGACACCATCTGGAGTCGTTTAGAGATTGCACTGCGGCAGAGCACCGCCATGACAGCCACCGCAGGGGCTTCAAGCATGGGTCCGAAGGGTACCGCCACCGGCGCTGCAGCCACCACTACCAGTGGCAGCAAACGCGGCCAGAACAAGGAAGAGCACAGCAAGAGTGGTGGTAGTGGAGTAGCGGGCTCAAGAAAGAAGAACGCGGATAAGGACGCCGCGGCAGCAGCAGCAGCGGATGAGCACGCGGCGGCAGTAGAGGCAGCGCATCAGCGAAAGCAGGAGGAGGAGCGGCTCAAGAAGCAGGCTTTGTGCTCGCAGTTTCACGCCTTCTCCGTGCCTTTCATCGTGGGGCTCTTACAGGCCATCCCTGAGAGCAGCAGCAGCAGCAGCAACGTTGCTGCGGTGCCATCACCCTCCTCCTTGCAGAATAGTAATAGTGTGGGGGCGGGTGGCGGTGGCGGCACCAAGTCGGGTGGGCTCAGCTCTCCAGGACCTCACGCAACTTCCCCAGAGCAGAAGAAAAAAGCAGGTGCCAGCTCTACCACGCAGGGTCAGCGAGACACCACATCCCGCGATGCCTTGAACCCCATGACCTTCCAGGCTCTTCGTCTCTGCGCGCTTGAGGCGCTGGAGATCCTTCTGGAGTGTGCGAGTACGAGCTACTGTGTTGACCCGCGTAGCCGCAGCGACGTTGTCGCCTCTCCTCTGAACATGTCCTGGCTGTTCCCCTTCCCTGTGAAGCCACTAACAGATGCGGATCGAGCAGAGGTGGAGGGAGGTGTAGGCGACTCTGGCAAGGGCAGAAAAGGAGGACCTAAAGTGATATCTTTTGGGACTGGAGTAGAGGATGGTGAAAAGCATCTCACAATGGTGATGACAGCGGAAGTAAGTGCTACTGGCAAGGCGAAGGGCGTCACAGCTGTGCAGCATCAGCAACAGCAACCACAGTCTCACAGTGGTGCTGGAGGCTCCAAGGCACTCGCGGCAGCGGCAGAGAAGAAGCGCACAGAGTCGATTCTGGACGATGTTACATTCCTGACTTCTCTCACTATGGAGAGGCTTTTCCCGCGAATTTACGCCGCCACACTGCACACGAACGCGTCCTCGCGTCCCGCTGCCGGAGTGCAAGCTCCAGCTGGCGGTGGCGGCGGCTTCTCCCCGCAACTCCCGCAGAACGCCATGAACACTTTTGCTCGTAGCAACTTCAATACGACGACCGCGAATAACCTCTACACCATCTCAGGTGGCGCGAGTGCTCCCGTGGTGCTTGCCTATGAGAACCAGCTGGAGACAGAGGTGTTACGTCTCGTGGCGGCCTACCGCGCTGTATACTCATCACAGCACGCGGCGCTGGTGCTGCGCACAGGGGCAGTGATCAAGCACCTCCTTTCTGCCGCTAAACAGCGACCGCTTGGCTTCGGCACGATAGGTGCCAGCAATACGCTTTCCCTTGCTCCATCCACGCATCCCAAGGAGGCAACAGACGCAGCTGGTGCAGCGTCAACAGCCAGTGTCAGCACTCGTGGTCCTAGCTCCGCTCGAGCACAGTTCGGACGCCTGCTGGACGCCGCTATGGCCGCAGTGGATGTGCTTCAGAAGCTTAAGTACAGTGCAATCGTTACCTCCTTCAAGGCGTGTACCTTCACAGCGGAGGAGGTGGTTGTGCGGGGCTTTGCAGAGTGGCAAGTGAAGCAGAGAACGCACTTGCAGCAGCAGAGCAACGCAGAGCCGGATCACGCGTCCTCTACTCTGGGGCTCACCACCACTATCGATGGGGCCCCAGAACACTCCTGGCTGGTACTGCTGGTGGAACGGCTCGCCCACGCGCAGGCGCATGTACGCACAGATATGACAGAAGGAGTAGAACATGCGAAGCCAGGCACCACAACCGCCTCTTACCATCAACAGTACAAGCACAGCAGTAGCAAGGATGGGGCAGAGGAGACCGGCACGACTGCGACTGCAGCTGCTGCCCTACACCTACACAGTGTGTATCCGCTAGTTAGCCCGCTTCTTGCCCCCGCGGCGGCTCTGCGTGCCCTCTCTGTATGCACGGCCTTTTCCAGCGCATCTTCTACACAATCAGCCGCCGCCTCACCGATGCTGTGCACGACAACTGGCCACACATACGCTGCCGCTGGACTCTTTGAAGGCATCACACAAGAGATTGGGGAGTACGTACTGGCTCAGGCAAGCGCCGCCATTGAACGCAGACGCGCTGAGCGTGCGGTGCGGCGTATGCTGGGGCTGAACGGCGTGCGCTTTGTCCATCCTGACGGTACCCCGACGTACCACACCACAGCTAGCAACACGACTGACGAAGACAACAAAGGAGGAGACATTGATAACGCAGACTCACAAAAGTCTCCTTCGTCGCCCACTACACAGCTGCAGAATAACAGAAACCTCAACGCAGCTGGAGCACCAACTACCACCACTACGTCAGCCCTTGATGCAAAGACAGAAGACGATGTCGATGATGAGGAGGAGATGGTGTACTTCCGCGTGGTGGTCGACACCGTAGACGCACTGCTTCCCAACAGCCTGACCGACGGACTTGCGATTGGCCATCTCGCGCGCTCTCTTGCCTCTGCAGTGCTTACGGAACTGCACGAATACCGCGCTCAGTCAGCTCTCAGCGGAGATGAGCACAAAGATGGAGGGGAAACGAAGACGAGCGCACCGACGACGACAAACATCACGGGGGGAGTCGACGGCGCAGGCGCGCAAGCCGCCATGTCCGTCAACGCAGCACACCTCACTACCAAGCAAAGGGCGGAAGTGTATGCTCAGGGACGCCTGACGAAGTCCCCCAAGGAGATGCTGCTGCGCAAACTGCTTGACCGCGGCCGCCTGACCCTCGCCTTTGTGTCTACCTCTCTTGCCATGCTCGCGCAACGCCAGGATGCCCTTCGTGACGCCCAGAAGAGGGGTCGCGCGCAAGAGAACAGCAGCGGCGGCGCCAACACCAGTCCTCAGAACCAGCAACAGCAGCGGATGCAACAGAATCAGCTCGCTACTCGCCTCAGTGACTTCCGCACCGACCTCACCCACGTTGCGATTCAAATCCGCTGGTACGTTGCTCTTCTGCGGGCACAGGCTGGTGTGTATAAGCAGCGTCACGATGACATCCAGGCCCTCTTTGCGCGTCAGCTCAACGAGAAGGTGTACGGCGTGACGACAGCGAAGGAGACTCGCGTGCTCACAACGCTTCTTACCGAGGACCCAGACATGCCACAGACAGCTGAGGAAGAAGAAAAGCGCTTGCTGAATGGGGCGCTCGCTGACCTGCTCCTGCGTGCCCTGATACTGCTCAGCATCGCGCCTTTGCAATCCACGAAAAAGGCGCGCCAAGCCAAACTGGAGGCTGCGATGGAGGCATTGCATAGACATCAGCAGCTGCAGCAACAACAACAACAGCAGCAGCAGGGTAGAAAGAGGGCCCAGATCGTCTCTTCACCTTCCTCACGCTCGAATGCTATTACAACGCCTAGAAATCCAGCAGCGTTAGTAGCAGTAACGGGCAACAGCAGTGCAACGGCCTCGCCTACTGCCGCTGCACGAGTGGGGGCCATGGAACCGCATGAGGGCATCACCAACGTTACCAGTAGCAGTAGTAGTCTCTCACTGTACTCCCCAATGATGGTGTGGGGCTACGCGGCTGCGGTGTGCAGCGAGCTTGGAGCCCGCGAGCATGCCAGCGCGGCCCGAGAGGTGCTCTATGAACACTATGTTCAGGCAGCAACCGAGGCGAGTGAAGAAGGGACAATCGGAGGTGATGAATCGATCAGCAATCAAAAAGGCAAGAAGGTGGATGGTAGCAACAACAACAGCAGCAACTCTTCTATTGCAAATCTCATTGACTCCTTCATGCTGCAGCCCAACACGACCGTTCTTCAGGACAGCTCCGACATAGCCCTTGTGACGCTGTGCAGGGCGTTGATGGAGGTATCCGCTGCAGAGCTGGCGGCCGCACTTGGGAGTGACCCCTCAATTAATGGCAGCGGGACACAGACACGCTATACGCGAGAGCAGCAACTCACAGGGTTGCGCTGTGCTTATCGCTCTCTCTTCGCACTTCGTGTCTCTCAGCAAAGAAGCAGAGGGGGTAGTGGTGAATCCACCGCGACCGCCGGTGCTGCCGCTGCCTCTGGCACCGCCCTCCCACCAGCCTTGACCTTGCGCTGCGCGAGTCAGCTCTACAGCTCCCTCCTTCCCTGTCTAAGTAGCAGCAGTTGCCGGCAGTTTTGCCCATACGTCTTGAAGCCACTTGTTGCAGTGGTGTACGTTCTGCTGAGTCTTGACAGCAGCAGTAGCAGCGTGGCTTGGTGTGATCCCTCGGTACAGCTACTGGCTGTGCGCATGCTGCGTTCTCTCAAGGAGGTCCTCGCGGTACTGCGAGAGACCCCAAGTGTGCCGGAGATGGTACTGGATCAAGTCAAAAGGCTTCCCGCACTCTATCATTTGCTATTTCGTGCCTTTACGCATGTATGGAACTGCGTCTACACGCATCCCAATATCCGCCAGAAGCGCTACGTCGCCACAGTGCTCTCGGCTAGTCGCAACGCAAGGCACGTGATGTGCTCCCTTACAGGAAGGCCTCGGCATCAAGTGGGCGAAGGAGGAGAAGACGACGTGGCAGCGGTTTCAGGGGGCAACACAGCAGCAGCAGCAGGAGCAAGTGGTGGGGATGGGGTGAATGAGCTAAAAGACTCCCCCATTCTTTTTGTTTTTCCTGGCTCCAAGTACGCTCCTGATCCTGATACCGTTTTCATTTACGATACCATGCCGGTAGAGTACTTGGATCTGCTCGAGGAGCTTCTCTTCGCTGTGCCAGGCGCATATACGGCTCTGCTGTATCCTTCGCAGCTGCCCAAGCAACCAGCAGGGCTGCGGCTGGATAAGGTAGGGACGAGTGGCAGCAGGCCAACCACCGGCGGCATACGCAGTCGTTCTCTGGATAAGTTCACCGCCTTCTCTGGCGGCGTCAACAGCAACAACAACGCAACCACAGCAGCAGCAACAACCATGATGTTCAACGGCAATAGTGGCGCGCCGCTTGTCTTTGATGAGGAAGTCATGCGCCATGTAGTGGACAATATCCTAGGTGACCAGCCCGTTGCCGGGCTTCCTCCGATCCTCCTCGACGTCGCCGCGGTGATCAGCAATCTCAACAGCAGCAGCAGCAGCAGCGAAACTCAACAGCAGCATCAGCACGCCATTGACGTTCTCCAGCGCTACACCACAGAGCCGCTTTACGCAAAGGTGAGCGTGCGCCTCGTAGAGTACCTGTTGCGCCGCCAGGACCTCACCAGTGCGAAGAAGCTTGCAGCACTAGCGCTGGCAAGCATCAGGGAGGTCCACGATGGTCTACGTAATGTTGCCTTTGAAATAGTGCGGCGCCTGCGAGAATGGTTGGTGGAGAAGGGGTACATGATTGCCAACGGCCGCAAACGTCAGACGATGGCTGGTGTAGAAGACGACGAACCCGCTTCTGGGAGGTCTGGAGTCTCAGATGGCAAGGGAGTCCGTGATGGCGGAGGCAAGGGTAGACGCAAGGATAAGTCGATCCTGAAGAAGGCTTCGCCACCAGCGGCAGCAGCAGGCGGCGCTGGGAAGAATGGCCCTGGCCACCGCAAGGGCAACAAGGCAGCAATGGCGGCAGCGGCAGCAGCGGCTGCAGCGGCTGAGCTTGCGGAAAGAGAGCAGGAGCTAGATACTCGCTTTCTCGAGGTGCAGAGAACATGGACAGAGGCAGAAGAGCAAATGCTGCGTCAGCTGACTCGTGCTACCGCGTGGGTGCGCCGCCGTCGTGTTGGCCGCTTCCTGCGCCACCGCTTCTTCCAGTTCAACGGCGTCTTTCAAGCGCAGTTGAGGGAGTACTTGGCGGCTATCACGCGCATGGAGTGGGTGATGGAAAGACAGAAGCAGCAGCTCAAGGCAGAAGAGCAGCCCAAGTGGGCGTCCTTGGTAGGCGGCGCGGCTCGAGGTGCAATGGGGACTGCAAGTTCATCTTTCTATCAGCAACAGCAACAGCAACAGCAGCAGCAGCAGCAACAGCGCGCTGGTGGCATCTCAAGCCAAGGGCTCTCAGGACGGAACAAGAAGAACAACGTTGCACAGCCAGTACAACAGCAGCCACTTCAAAAAAATGTCTACACGCAAGTGGTGGTGGAGTGCACACGCGCTGCTGAGCTATTCAATCAGTGCTTTCTTGCCTCTCACGCGATGCGTGCGGTTCAGATGGCCGTGGATGACCTGAGGAATTTTGTCTCCGCCGACATTCCCGATCAGAGCCTCCTCGCTGGCACAGAGCAGTTTCTGGCCACGCGCGCAATCAATGGCGGCGGCGGTGACCGTGATAGTGCCGATGGGGTGACGGCAGCAGGTTCAACAGGGGGCATTTCGCCGGATGGCAGTATCGCCAATACTGAGATTATGTTTGCCTCTCCCCGTGACTCCTTCGACACCGTCAGCGCCGCACCCGTTGACGTCACGCAGTACATTTCCCCTGAAACTCTCGATGCTCTCAGAGAGCTGGCTCCACACGTGCTCAAGTTAGCGCTGGAACTACTCGCCGCGATGGCGACTGTACGCTACGGCTACTGCGACCATCGTCGCGATGTGGAGGTGCTACAGCCGAGTGCGATCAAGACAGGTTTATTTGTCGGACTCGGTGCCCAAGTTGCCTTCCAGGGGTACGTGCCGTCGCTGTACTCCGTTTTCTCCCCTGCAGGACAGTTTGAGGAGGCGCGACACACGCTGCTGGGGCAACGCGAACACGCCAGACAGCAGCGGCAACTTGTACATTTCTTAGAGCAGTGTGCCAAGGATGAAGCCATCACCCGCCGCGTTGTACATCACGTGTGGCGCACTGAGCTGTACAATGCCATGTGTACCTGGATGGAAGAGCAGCCAGAAGCAGCGGCGGCTATTCTGCACCTGAGGACAAGAGCAGAGGCAGTCAAAGCAGTAGCAGAGGCGGAGGAGCTAGAGGGGTGCGGCGGCTCGTTGCTGTTGGGCAATGGGCAGAAGGAGCAGTGGGCACGCAAGTGGCAGGCCGCGCCGGCTCTCAGCCATGGGAGTGGTAGCGGTGGTGGTGGGCAAACGTTCATGACGGATGATGATCAAGGAACAGTGTTTAGTGCCTTAACCGCACGTCAAGCAACAGCAGCAGCAGCAGCGTCTAAGGGAGAAGACGAAGGTGAGATTACACTCGCGTACTTCACGCTTGCTGGAACGCTGGGGGGTGTCAAGGGAGCGACGAGTGCGTTCTCGCATGAAGACGGCAATGATGTGTATCAGAGCATGCGCCTCGGTGACGACATGCCGGAAGAGCTAGCTGTAGAGTCGCTGCTTTATCTCACACGCTGTCTGCAGTTCACACATCGGGAGCAGGTGGCGCAGCTGTGCTTGTGCATGAACGCTCTCACGCAAAGTCGTTTTGCAACGCTACTGCTCCCTTCGGCTATTGCCATGCGCGCCGCGATCGGGATGGCCGCACGCCCGAAAGAGGTTGGTGGATGCTCTGACGAAAGGCTGGTGGCGTTGTACACCGCTGCGAGCAAGGAGGTACCACGTGGAGCTGCTCTTCTTCTCACCGCACGACGCAAGTGGAAGCGGTACATGTACACTGACGCATACGTACGCTCGGGTCAGAGACTCGCACGCACGTTGCTGCCTTCCTTGTTGATCCCGAAGCCGATCAACGGCTGCAACGACGAAGGCGGTCTGGCAGCCATGTCTGCCATCATGAACGCGACTACAGGTGGTGCCATGTCGGTCGGCTTTGCGACCACGCTGGGTGGCGGCGGTGGCGGCAAGCAGGCAGTCAAGGCCGTTCTCGCGGACTACCAACGCGCCGCGTCTCGGCTTACTGAAAACCGTGACTTTGGCAAACTGGGTGAGTGCTTCTATGAGATGGGTCGCATACTGCTCCTGCACCGCGCAAAATCGGACGCAGAACGATCCTGGGTGGAGGCCCTCGACGCGCTTCTTGAGCTCCCACACAGTTTGCAGGAGTGGCATTCTGCCCTTCTCCCTGACACGTCGAAGTTTTCCGTGCATGCCATTGGGCTACCTCGTGTTCTGTACGCTCTTGCCACGCTCAGTTCCTTGGCCATGTTCATCTATCGAGAAGAGCAGGGCAAGGCAGCCAACGCGTGTATGCTCGCCGCCGTGTTGGTGCAAAAGTTCCTTACCGTGGGCATGTCCATCCACTTCCCTCAGCGGCTCTACGACTTCACCGACTTCACCATCACTGATCTTGACAGCGTGATGCCGTACCCGCAAGATCACGCCCTGCGCACACACATGCCAGACATCGCCCACCATACTCTCTTCGTGGCGCACTCACTGCTAGAGAACACTAGCAGCAATACCAACGTGTACGCGGCGTTGATGTCCTCCTTCGCGGAGTTCATTGCCGCCCGCTTCTTACAGCACCAACATATGACCGTCGAGGCACGCCTGATACGCGCCAAGGCCGCCGCTCGATGCGGGAACTTCGCGGCGGCGATGCAGATATTGCGTGCGGTCTGTCAGGGCAGTGCACTCCCAGTCCAGGCGCTCTGCATGCTTCCAGTTGGGGGGTGTGCGGCGCTGGTGAGGGCGAAGGGCACGGCAGGCACGCAAGCAAGCGGTGCGGGTGGTGTCGCCGACGCAAGCGGGAAGAAAGGTGGAAATGCTGGGAACAATGGGGTGGGTGGTGGTGCCATGAGACAGCAGCAGCCACAGCAGCAGCAGCAACAAGGCTCCTCTGCCGGTACAGGGAGCGGTGGAAGACCAAATTCACCGATGGACGAGGACGCATCCGCCTCCACAACAGCAGCAGCGGCAGCGACGGCGGTACAAGCAGGACTGGCGGCAAGCAGGCTGTACAGCAACCGTGAGTTACCGACAGGTTCAATGAATGTCTCCGCTGTTCACACTCTCATCGCGCAGTGCTTTCCCAGCCTTACCGTAGATCTGTTTTCCGATGGTAACGCGGCGCCAAGCACCTCCCCGGCACAGTTCCTTGCGGAGGCTGTTTGCGAGGCGTATGGCTCTCTTCTTGCCCAACGCATCATCTTGGCTGTCGCTGACGTACTTGCCACCCTTGGCGGACGTGAGGCTGCATATGTGTGGCCCCAACTCCATACCATAGAGGTCAAGGTACGTCCTGGCAGCGGTAGCAACACCAACGCGGCTGGTGGCTCTCGCGTCCGGCGGATCTCTAATACGACGCCGCAGGGCGGCTTCAGTCTCGTGGGTGGTGGTGCTGGCACAAAGGCGACCCGCACTGCGTGCACGGCTGCCCTCAAGGCGGCTGAGAGCATTGTGGAGCCATTCCTAACGAAGAGCCTGCGAGACGCGTCTGTGAGCACCCTAGGTGCACATCCTACTGGAAGGCATCAACGGCAGACAAAGTCGAGCACCTCCTCCTTGGCCGCGACCACTGCGGGTGGAGCGAAGGTCAATGCAAGCGGTGCCAGTGCTAACGCAGGGATGCGCATCACTGATCAGAACCCGGAGCTGGACTCTTCGTCGGGTAGCATGTTGCTCGAGTTACGTCAGCACGTGCAGGAGGCCGCTCGGCTGCGGCATCACGCGACGCTTATCAAGGCACTTGTGTTAGCAGGGCGAGGCTGTGCCAGACAGTCTATTACAGTGCTGGAAGAGCAGTTGGAGGAGTACAACCGGCACACTTCAGGCGGCGACGATGTCCTCGTCATGTCCGCCGACCACCTGCCTGGTATGGCAACGGCGGTGCACAGTGAGATGCCTTCTCTGAGCGTGCTAGGCGGCAACATGACAACCGCCGCCACAACTGAGGACCCTGACGCTCGCTTTAACCGTATGTTTAGCCTCGTCGGAAAAGGCTTCCGTGCTGCGGCAACCCCGAACACGCCATCCTTTCTTCTCTCCATCGATCACAGCCATTGGTGCCGTGTGCTGGCGTGTCTCGCACAGAGCTACTTCCGTCTGCGAAACCACGCGGGTCTTCAGCGTGTCACACAACAAGCACGCGCGCTGTGCGACCACTGCGCGGATCCCTTCGGCACTCGCGTGTTCACTCTCTACGAAGCCGCCGCACTTGCGCAGTCCGGCGACTTAACAGGTGCATTACAGATGGCGAAGGAGATGCGCGAGGTGACGGGCAATGCCAAGTTTGGGGCTCCACCAGGGATAGACGCGGCGGATGCATGGACGCTGGCGGCAGTGGAATGGCTACAGCGCATGGCGGCGAACTCTGTTCTTTCTTCCGAAAAGCCGACAGAGGCGCTAGCCACGGAAGAAGCCACCGCGGCCGGGTTCGCCAGCGCCTCACGCGCGCTCGCCGTAAATGCAGAATTCTGCGGCCTTCTCCCATGTCGTCTCAGTGACGGTGCCTCCACGGCGGTCATGCTGGCTGCTACAAGTTGGGGGAACCTGCGGCAGCTCTTTGAGTCAGGTCGCTGGCAGCCCCACCAAGCAGGGCAGCTGGCTCTTTCTGTGTGGAACAGTCAAACCGCCGTGAAACTGCACGCTGCAATGAACGAGTTTGCGCGCAGCCAACTCTCCAGATGCCTTCTTGTCACTGGCGGGTACTTCGGCAGCGCTGCGAGTGGCAGCGGCAATAGCGTCATCCGCCGTGTCTTTGCAGAGTCGGTGGATACGCTGTGGAAGGCCATTGATGTGGTGGCTCCTCAGTACGACATCACCGCACACCCAAGTCTTGTGGTGGAAAGTAAGCTCTTGCTTGCGCGCGCGCTGCTGGGGCAGCTTGAGAATAGTCGCTCATCTTCTTCACGCCGTCACAGTAGGCTTGTGGATGCCTCTGTGATGTCCTCCTTATCGCCTACTGGTGCCGCCGCCGCTGCTGACCACAACGCACGGGGACTTACTCTCTTGAACTCTACAGAGGACACTCTCGACGCTCTCCCCTCCCCCGAAGCCCGACGTGTGTGTGAGTTGCTTCTGGACGTACTCGAGGGCTGCGTCACAGGTGGCACGCACGACTACGAGACACTCCGTCTTGCCCTGCTCGAGCTGGCAGCGTTGTTTGCTAGAGCCAGCAGCGCGGCCACTTCAGCCTTGGGCGAGGTGGCTGCATCCTGCACACTCCTCGCCTTTCTCGTGTCTGAGATGCAGCGTAGCGTCTTCAGCGGTGTGAGCGCGTTCTACGTTTACACGACCGACGAGTCGACGAGTACGGATCTTGCCACGTTGGAGATGCGTCTGCCGCAAGGCGTTGTCGCGACTGTGAAGGCAGCGCTACATGGGGTGGGGCAGCTGCGCGAAAACGCCTCCACCGCCGCCTCCCGCTTTGCAGCCCCACCCGTGAATTCTTTCTTCACTCGGTCCAACTCTGGCGGCGGCGCAGACGACACAACCTCAGCACCGAGCAGCGGCGGCGGCACCACCACCAGTACTAGCGGACGTCTACGTGGCTCCTCTCGTGAGGCACAACGCACTAGCAGTTCCGAATACCTCAAGAACTGTCGCTCTTCCTTTTCTCGAAACCCACCCGTTACTCTGCAGGACATGATCAACGTGTTTGCGATGCTGCACCGAGAGAGAAATGTGTACAACGTGGCGCCACCAGTGGAAGCCCTCGACCACGAGACGGCTATTCTGATGGTGAAGGCCTATCTGCAGGAGAAGACAACGCCAGTGGGGTGCACCTATCTGTGTTACAGCGAGGAGGTGCGACGTGCGCAAACACAGCAGTTAAACCCGCAGAGGCCCGGTCAGCAGCAGCAACAGGGCGGAGCGGGTGGTGGCAAGAGGCTGGGCGGTGGTGCTGCCGCTTTGCAAATGCAGCAGCAGCAGCAAGACAACCTCGACCTCTGGGGTGCTCTGGTGCCCCCCATTCTGCTTCCCGCCGTCCCAGCGGAGCTTTTCACGAGCTTCGGCGCAGATGCGCTAGGTGCCCCTAAAATCAACTCCGTCGTGGCTCAGTCGTTTGTGAGCGCCGCTCGCGACGCAGCTGCCGCGAAGGACGGAGAGGTGGCCTCATCCTCGGTATCACCGCCACAGCAGCAACAGCAGCAGCAAGGAGTGTCCACTGCTAGCATGGAATCAATTGTCACCCTCATGCTCGTGGTTGCCCCTTACAACGATCCCAACCTCACCAGTCCACCCTCTCTGACCACACAGGCCGACCGGCGCAAGCTGCTGAGGCCACCACAGGCCTCCATTAGCGGTGGCTTCGTGGGGGACCGCATGGCTGCTGCGGCTGCTGATGGATTCGCCGTGCGTCGCACGAGTTTGCGTGCGGGTGGTAGCGCAGCAGCGGGACCAGCGGCGAGTGCAACAGTCTTTAAAAACCGCATGGCTAGCCTGACCCCTCTCACGCGTCCAAGACCGGTCTCCATCAACGCCGTTCTTTCAGAGTATCTCTCAGAAGCAGCGGCCAGCAGCAGCGCACACGATGTCAGTGGCGGTGGCAAGAGGGAGAGCAACAGCAGCACTGATGTGGAGTCAGGCGGTCACGTTCCGTGGCGCTGCGCCTGTTTGGAGCTCCCCACCTCCGCGGTGCGGGAGTTGCACAAGTATGCCAAGGAAGTTCTTCACTGGATGCAGAAGGCTGAGGAGGTCTTCGGGGCGGCTGCAGGCGGAAACGAGGAGGGCTTGATATCTATGCATGGAGTAGCGCCGTTTTCCCCGAAGCACTCCATTTCACACACAACGACAACATCACACCTCATCGATGCGATGTCGGGCAGTAAGAACACGCGACGATCCAGCAGCACAGGCCCGAGCGGCATCACTTCCGCAGCAGGCGGAGGCATAACTGGCAGTGCGACGGCGACATCGGCATCGGCGGCAGCAGCCGCTGGGGTGGTAATTCTGGGGCCCGTCGTCGACCCCAACGCCACGGCGGCTCAGAAGGTCGCCTTTTATCTCAACGAAGCCCTGCAAGCCCTTGGGAGCAAGGTACAGCAGCAACAACAGCAAACCCAGCAGCAACAGCTGCAGCAGCAGGGTGGGAGCGGACGGCGTAGCGGGACTGCAGCTGGCAAGGGAGCTGCCGCTGGTGTCTTGGACCCGCGGTTGTCCAGTGGTGGCGCGGTGGCTGCGATGGGGGCAGCCGCGAACGGAGGCGCGGGATCTGGTGGTGTGAGTAGCGAGAAGAGCGGTGCCTTCTTCACTGTTGGTGGGGGGGCTTCGAACGGTCTAGGAGCTGGTCAGTGTGCAACATGTGACTTGGCTGAGGGCGAGCAAGCGGAACGACTTGCTGCGCGACGCGCGAGGGAAGCAGAAGTGAGCAACTCTCTTGACAACGCCAAGTCTATGTTTGTGATGCGGCTGGTGGAGTCGATTGCGCAACGCTACGTGCCCCGTTCCTTGGCAGATGAGGCGCTCATGGAGGCGTGTGTGGCGGAGCTGCTCCCACGAGGTGTCGTGACGCGAGACATGATTCAGTTCTTTGTGTCGTGGCTCACGCCGAACGGTGGGTGTGCCACTTTCTTTGACCCAACTTTCCATGCGTGGATGATGCGGGTGGAAAAGTTTGTGCGCGACAATCGTAGCCAGTGGAAGACGGTGACAGCCCCAACAGCGGCCCCGGTGAATGGTCATGTGATGTTTGCGGAGCAGTAGCTGGTGGTCTTGGTGACCTGGTGGAAGCAAACGGGGAAGTGTCAGCAGTTTCTTCTTGATTTTCATTTTGAAGAATACTTCTCTTTTATCTTATAATATTGTTTTTACGGGTCATCCCTGACTTTTGCTAACGAGTGGAAGTGGGGGGTGGGTCACATATGTAGATGGATGGAGGTTTTTTAGCGGCGTCATATTCAGCTGGATGGGAGGGAGAGGGGATTCAATGGTGGAAAAAGAAAATGAGCAATAAAGAGAAGTTGGCGTCTCTTTATTGTCTCCTTTCTTTTCTCATATATTGTCTTATACATATGTGTTACTTTTTTTCCTACATTGTGAATGTGTGCTCACGCGCACACACACACACACACACTCCATTGTGGACTTGAATGGGGAAGAAATTTGGTGTTCTTCGCATCTTCTACCATATAGTAACACATATCTACTTGTTATTGTTATTATTGCTATGGTGTTGATTGTTGTTGTCATGTTTTGACTCTCAATGAATGTACATAACACTCAAGGAGCAGCAGTCGGCACATTTTTTGTTGTTGTTTTTTTTTTCCGTTTTCTTTTATTATTATTATTGTAATATAGCCACTGCCGACTGCCACATATAGAACATGGAGATTGGTTTCTCGTATTCTCTCAACACAAGCACATTTTAAAAAAATGAAAGCCACAGAAATGGGGAGACATACGTGCATAACAGATGCACGTATGAAAGGAGCAACAGTTGTTGTTGTTTTACTCCTTGTCACATCGCCGTAGAGGAATTCCTTTCTTTTTCGTTTTGGCGCAATGTCTTTGTTACGAATTTTAATTTTTTCCTCTTTTTTCTTTCCCCCCTGTACGTATATTCACAAGGGTTGAGTTTATCCACATCATTCGGATACGATAGGAAAGAAGGCATTCATTCTAGTTTTACATATATAAGAACCACATCAAATCAGAAAGAAGAACAAAAAGAGGAAGAGGAAACTATACAGAACTATAGATTTTCAGGACAAAAAGGAAAGAAATAGCATACTTTTTATCTCTCTATTCACAGCACTATACAACTAGATATGTCGGACAGCAAGGACAATAGGGATGGCTTCCTCAGCGTCAGCGAGGACCACTGGTACACGTGTCGACATGGTGGCTCCATTATGACCTTTCGTCTCTGTGTGGAGGAGCAGGAGAGGAAGGATGGAGGAGACCACCATGTCCATGTAGACTGCAACGCCTTTCTTGATTCCATCGCAGCACGCCTGCCGAAGCAGCTATCCATCGATACCATGAAGGAAAAAAGTGACGATTGGGTCGCAAGGATGAAGGCAGCGGCGGTGCTGGCGTACCGCAATGTGTCGGTGTACGTCAGTCTGATGGACGATCCCAGTGCGATTCCACAAGATCTGGACCTAGACGCTGCGGTTGACCTGTGGGCTCCAATGCACCTAGCGCTTGTCATGGAGCACAAAGCAGCTGTAGAAGCTCTCATTGCCTTCCATCAAGCGAATGCGGTGTCTATACTCGATGCCCTTGTCAAGGAAACGACGGCTCCTCTCTTCTCTGATGCGGAGGATGAAGAAGAGGAAGAGGAAGACAACACTCACACCCGTGAAGGTGCAAGTGATGGCAGCGGAGACTACGAGAAGGGCGAGGGCGGTACGACTGCCAAGGCGAAGGAGGAGGAAGAAGCGGCGGCGGGTGTCAAGTCAGCGAGTGCGCATCGCCAGCTTGTTGAATGTGACGTGCGCCATGAGCTGGCCAACTCTGTCACGCTGCTCGGCCACTTCTACGGGATCTCCAGTCGCTCATCCGCCACCCGGTACTCTGGGACGCTGTCTCAGCAGCAGCACCTCCACAGAGATCCCCTAGACTGTAGCTCAGGCAGTGGATATGGCCCCAGTAGCACAGCAAACAATACCAACAACTGTAGCAATAGTTTGGCAAATACTCTCACCGCCACGTCAGTGCAGGATGTTATATCTGAGGCGTACGCCCGCCGCAACACCCGACAGACCGCTGAAGAGGAGGCGCTGCTTGCTGACACAGGCGGGGAATTTTGTATAGCAAATGTGACAGACGCCCTGAAATCCCTCGTTGTCTCCGCCGTGCATCAGATCACGCTTTGCAAAGTTGGGGAGTTGAGCGCACTTGCTATGAAGGAGACGTTCATTTCTCGCGTCATGCGCCGCGTTTGTGATACCTTTCTGGACAACCCACGTCGCCCCTCTCTGGTCGTGGACAGCGCGACCATGTACGATCTCTGCGGAGGCGATATCGACCTGCTCAGCCGTCTGCTAGATATGTTTGAGGGCTCTCTTGGACCAATCTTCCGCGGTAAGAAACTCGTCATTGAAGGCGAGGGCAGAGGTGCTGGTGCGTCTCGCCGCTCGCCTGCCATGACGCCCTCCCTGATGCCTGTCAGCCGAGCTAGCAGCGGTGTCTCCCTCTCCACTCCGCGTGGGCAGAGCATCAGTCGCCATGGCAACGCACCATCGTCCGCTTCTCAGTCTCCGCAGCAGCCGCGCGAGCCCATTGAGCCCTTCTGGTTCAGCTGTGCCGCGCAGGACTCTCAGCGGGTTGCCTTCTACGCGACGTGGATGAACATACGTGAGCAGGTGATTGAAAAGCCAGGCTCAGCACGTCTGCGCAGAGCGACGATAATGAACGAGTACCGCATCACCCACGGCAACCTGCGGCGTCTGCGCGAGGTGTCAGCGATGCCACCAGCGTCCGTGTGGTCTGGGCACATGTTTGTCATTATGAAGCTGCTCTCGCGGGAGTGTTCTGTGGAAAACTTTATGGACTGCATCGATGGCGGCTATCTTTCCGCTCTATCTAACGTGAGCATCCCGGGCACCTTTATCGCTCTCACCACGGCCGGCGCTGTCGCGGCGGCGGTCGGCCTGAAGGACCCCTCAGCCACTCGTAAGCTGACGCAGAAACTAGAGACTCTGTTGGTGGAGGTCCCTGGACGGGCATCGCCGCTCCGGCCATACCTCACCTCACGACCCAACACCCACGCCGCTCGCTTCGAGGAGCTGTGGCTTGGTCAAACCCTTTTCACCGAGCCCAAGAAATTTAAAACACGTGTAGAGATGTTGTTCTTTGTCGTCGTCGAGATTGTTCTTCTCAGTGCGGAGAAGATGTGGGCACCACAGACGCCGCCGCGGCCGGCGTTTGCGGATAAGAAGCGCGCCGACGACGCACAAGCAGCGTTGGAAGGGTGGATCAGCGTGTGGAAAGCCTTCTTCATAGGCCTGCGTGACCGCCCCACCGGCACCCACTCTCGCAGCGTCAGCCGAAGCGGCACGGCAGCGAACTCGCCCTTTGTTGGCCCCATGCGCTCCACGAGTCCTGTGTCCAACACACCCAAGCATGGGGCTGGCACAACGAGCACGGTGACTATTCCTGAGATCAAGCTCTCCTTGGAGGGAGCCGCCGCCGCCGCCTCCACACAAGCGGCCAGTGGTGGTGGTATCATTGCAGTTTCACAGACGAAGGAAAAGGACGCGGCGGGGACGACGGGGGCTCCTGATGAAGCGCAGGAATTTTTGGATGCGGTACGACGCCTTTGTGAAGCTCTGCCGCTGCGTCTGCAGCACGGCAAGCCGCCCCTGCCTGCTATTCACCGCAGTTTGTACGATCCGGCCAAGGGAAGCGATAAGGAGTGCAGCTCCGCCCTCAACACCCCGCAACGCAGTGATAAGTCACTTCCTGTGCCCTCGCTAGACAGCGAGTTCGCCTACATTCGACAGCTCTTTGCGGACAACGTGGCAAGCGAGAGTAACGAAGCGAAGCTGAAGTTTTATGGGCTTTACAAGCAAGCAACAGAGGGTGACATTAACATACCAAAGCCGTGGATTATGGATCAGGTGGGCCGTGCCAAGTGGAACGCGTGGAATGAGCATAAGGGGATGAGCCTGACAGACGCGAAGCGTATGTACATCAACGAATACAAGGCGATGAAGGAGATGCGCGGGGGGAAGTAGTGATTGTGCTCGCCTTTATTACTAGTATTATTATTATTATTATCTTTTGATTGTGTGTGCGCGTGTAGGCATGCGGATCTAATCGCTAGTAGCTGAAGTCAAAGGGTAGCGAATGGGGCAAGGTGGGCATGCAGTGAGAAGTACAAAAGCATATTATGTCTTCTCTTCTCCCACCTTTTTCTTCTGATGCGCGCTGCAGCAAGCACAGTTATATTTATTCACGCGCGCGCGTTGTGCGTGTGTGAGTGTGTGTCTTGTGCTACAAAGACTGTGCATGTGAGCAGCTGAGCACATTTTGCTGGCACACTTTTATGTTAGTAGTTGATGTTNTGTGTGTGTGTGTTGCCTTCCTGTATGGCATATTTCTGTCATACTTTTGTTTTTGGTCGATTATTTATCTTGTCATTTTTAAAAAATATTCTCCCGCTCTTTTTCATTATTACTTTTTTAGTGTTGTCATTGTTTTTGTTGCTCATATTATCTAGTTGTGTGCGTATTGGGTCTCTCTCTCTCTCTATTTCTTATTACATGCTTCTTCTTTCGTTCTTGCTGATCCGTCATGAGTACGCCCCTCGTCATGTGGATTGTGCCAAAAGGAAAAAGAGAGAGAGAGAGAGAGAGAGAGAGAGAGAAGTGTGTGTTTGTATTTGTGCTTGCGTAGTCGTGTAGCTTCATTTTTTTTTTCTTTCTTATTGACTAGTCATGTGCTATGTGTAGGGAGTGCGGGGAAAATACACATGCCGTTGTTGCTATTTTTTTTTTCGCTTCTTCTTTCTTTTTTTTTCTTTTGTTGATGTTTCATTGGTTGTGTGATCGTACGTCCAGATACAACGTAGAGCTAAATGAGCTGTGCTATATGTTTCTGGTGCTGTTGGCGTTGGTAAGATACCAAAAGTCATGCACACCAGCAACATGCCCCCACGATGCATACAGGGATAGCCCAACAACGCATTCTTTGGCAATCTATGCACGTTTGTTCGTTTATCATTTCTCTTTTTTTGGATATGTTACGTGGGTATTGGCTTTGTTTTTGTTGTTATTATCTGCCTTTTACAAGAGGGAGTTATATATATATATA
>JASANZ010001995.1:0-31084 GCA_030849805.1 Sergeia podlipaevii | reverse complement strand
ATGTTGGTATTGCTTGTTGTTTGTTGTTGGTCTTGTTTGGGACTATAGTAGTAGGTGTGTGGTTTGGGTGAACAAATGATAGTGCTGTGGATGTGTTTTTTTGGTGGTAGCTTTGTTGTAATGCTATATAGCATAATTATTCTGAAATGTATTTTTTATTGTGATGATTTATTGCTTATCTGCGCGTTATTGTTATAGAGTATATCGTTTTTTGTTTTGTTTTTCTCCTCTGTTTTTTGCTTGAAAAATATTGTAGTTGCGTAGTGTTCATACCTTCTCTTAAAAAGCTTTTATATAACATATCCGTTTTTGATTTGCAAGTGGTGCAGATGAGGTTACCAGTTCGTGGTCTTTTAAAGCGTCTGCTACTTGGCCAATGTGTGGCTTTTCTGATTTCACTCACTGGCGTGTCAACAACAAAGCTAGTGAATAACAATGCCAGCTATCCATTGCTGCAGTCAGTGACGTCGTATCTTTTTATCTTTATGGTGTATGGGCCGCTTTATCTATTTTTTCGATATAAGTTTAGAGAATCACGTTTTTTAAACTATACTTTTCTTTCTCGGTGGTGGAAATATGCGATACTCGCTGTTGTTGATCTTGAAGCCAATTTCTGCGTTGTATATGCCTATCAATATACCGACTTGATGTCGGTGCAATTGCTCAACTTTTTTACAGTACCATGCGTTCTGGTATTGAGCTATTTTATTCTCAAGTCGAAGTTTGCACTTACCCATGTGTTGGGCAGCATCATTGCGTGTGGCGGCGTTGCGTTGCTTGTTGGCCTAGATGCTGACGGCTTGTCTCGAAGTGATGCTGGGTCTAACCCAGTGTTAGGCGACATGCTTTGCTTGATCTCTAGTGCTCTGTATGCTACCAGCAATGTACTAACTGAGTGGTTTGTGAAGCCGCCAAAGGTTGCTTCCCTCAACGAAGACGCTCTTAGTGCAAGCGAGCAAATTGATGTTGATGCAGCGCGCTCTCCTGACTTTTGCGAAGGGGAAGAACGTGCCACGGGCAGCCAGGAGGACATTGTCGAAAATTTTGAGGAGACAGAAGAAACTGAACTGAAGAATGTTCCCGTTTATCTCCCGGTTATAGAAAACCTTGCCATGATGTCCATTTTTGCCTTGGCATTTGCCACAATTCAGTTTTTTGCTGTTGAATGGAGGACATTTGCGCCACATCGAGATGCTTGGTCGGGGGAAGACTGGCTGTTTCAGATTGTTTTTGGATTGACAATGCTTTTGGTGTATACAGGTATGCCAATTTTGTTTGTGCTTTCCAGTGCTGCTTTTGCAAACATATCGTTGATGACAGCAAATATTTACGCTATTATATGGAACGTAACTATTTTTAAAATTTACCCAACGAAGCTTTTTTTTGTGTCGTATATCATTATTGTTTTGGGAATTCTTTTGTATAACTTAACGGATGTTTTTAGAATTCCGTGCTGCACCAAATGGAATTACCCATGTGGAGAGCTATCTTTTGAAAGTGATGATGATACAGCGTTTGTATCAGAGCCGATTGAGAAGTGAGATTTTTTTCCCGCTTTGTGTTTGGTGCCTTTAGGGTAGATTTACTGCTATTTAAAATAATTGTTTTTGTTGAAAACGTTTCCATTTTACACTTGCGTTGTCGTTATTATATATACTCGGACTCTTGTTTTAAGTAAGAAATTGTTGTAGGTTATCTTTATGGTAGACAAAAGGTGCATCCCAGACTTCTGCACAATATGTGGTGCTATAGTTCACTGCTGCACGGATATTCCTTTTGCCCATATAATTTTAAAATGATACTTTTTGAAATTGCAAGGTGAAACACTCTCGATATACTGCTTTGGTTGAGAATAATTATAATTATAGTAGTGATTGTTAAACATATTATTAACTATGAAACATATTTGTACTATGCAAGGACGCTGTACTTGAAAATGAAGAAGGAAAATGCTTTTTTTTTTTGAACTCATTTTGATGATTTATCATATCGTTCTTTCCCCCTTTTACATGTTTCTTTTGGTTAGTTTTAGGGGTTGGAAGCCAAGACAAAATGGACACACTGAAAACAAGTTTAGCCAAACAGAGGATTTTTTTTGTGATAGGCTCAACTGGAAGTGGTAAATCACACACGTCATTAATACTAGCACATCAGCTACGGGAGCAATATGGCTATGAAGAAGTTGTAATTATTAATTGCGACGTGATGCAATTTTACGATGATCTTCCAGTTGCTACCAACAAGCTATCTACTGATGATATGGGTGGTGTTCCGCACGCATTTATTGGATTTCTGCGCTACGACGGCACATGTATTCGAGATCCAGAACGATCAGCTTCCGACTCTGCACCCATATTAGTATCGGATATGGTTGCGAATGTTGGTATTCAACATGAAGACATTGGATTTAACATTCACGTTTATACTGAACGCGTTACTGCTTTTATTGATAACTTTTTTGCGCGCTACCCGAATGGAGCGGTTATCGTGTGTGGCGGAACATGCTATTATGCTCAGGCAATCCTGTTTGAAAATATGCTGGTTGAAGAGGAATCTACAGATCAGCTTTTGTTTAACAGGGATACACCAAATTCGAATTTGTGGAGCACACTAAATGGAATTGACTCCACATTGGCAAGTAGGTACCATCCTAATGACACAAGAAGATTGAGGCGTCTTTTATCTATATACGAAAGCACAGGCAAAATACCATCGGACATTTTTGCTGAAAGAGCGCCGAAACTACGGTATGCACCAGAAAGATGTTTTATATTATGGACGGCAGTTGAAAGGGACGCGCTTAATGTGTTACTCGGGAACAGAGTGGATGAAATGATGAAAAATGGGTTACTGCGCGAGGTTCAAGAGTTTTACCGAAAGACGGCTAACACACAATTCTTAGGCTCTCTTTCGGAGGCAATTGGGTTCAAAGAGTTTTATGAAGTGCTATCAACAAGTAAGACATTTTCACCTGATGATGTGGCTGTGAAGGAGGCGGTAGAAAGGGTGAAATCAAATACACGGCGTTATGCTCGCCAGCAGGTTCGTTGGATCAGCAATCGCTTTGTTCCCTTGCTGAGCACTGTGCCAGAAATTCACTCCCATTTTGTGTCGCTCTCAGTGGTAACTAAATCGCAGTTAGAGTTTGACTTACACGCAGTCGTGGATTTTTTTATGGGAGGCGCGGCGCCGCAATTGGACTGCGTTAACTTTCCACTCAATGTTGTTCCAAAATTGGTTGAGCCAGTTTCTCAGCAAAACTGTCAGATTTGTGACATTATCGTTTATGGAAGAAGCCAGATGGAGGTGCATCTTCGTTCGAAACGTCACCTAGGAGCGCTTCGTCGGCGGCGCCTAGAACAAGAACAAAAAGAGAAGTACGGTCGCATACTTCCTCCCTCTAAACGGCAGAAGAGGGAGAACTTATAGTCGGTGTTTTCATCACTAGTTTCCATTTTTTTGTATACTTTTTTGGAGTGAAGTTGCGAGGTGTGTGCGACACACGATAAAATAGCTATAATGAATACGCGGCGTGAACCAGTTAACTGTTTTCTTTTTGGCTTCTTTGTGCGTCTGGAATTTAGTGGATGCATTTTTGACATATTCTCAGCATAATACTTCCCTTCTCATTTCTTGTACTTTCTTTTTCCGTTGTATATGTTTGTTAAATTAGTGGTTCTCTTTTGTCATTTTGTTTCCTTCTCACTGACTTGGAATGGATCAGTTGTACATTGCACTTGCCGTGTTGCTTGCCAATGCACTAGGTGTGGTGGCAGTAGCAGTGCGTCGCTGCCGGAACGAACTCAGGAAGCACAAGGTTGAAGTGGCACTTGAAGCGGATGACGCTTTGGCTATGCCTATCACCGGCTCAGTAGTGCTCTTCAGCTTCTATGTTCTGCTGCGTTTTATTCCCAAGCAAACCATCAATGTATTGATTAGCTTTTACCTTAGCCTAATTAGTATCTTCTCATTATCCGCATTTATTAAGCCTTATTTCAAGCCCAATATTCTCACGGGGTTATTTTGCTGCGCAGTCGGGATGTATTACTATCAAACAAAGAATTGGGTTGCGAATGATATTTTGGCCTTTGCAATGGGCGTTACCGCGTTGGAATCTGTGCCACTAAACACATTCTCTACGTCCTTTTTGCTACTCATTGCACTCTTTTTTTACGATATATTTTGGGTTTTTGGGTCTGATGTAATGCTCACTGTCGCAACTGGTGTGGATGGCCCAATCAAGTTCCTATTCCCGCAAACTATCTTTAGCGATCACACTCAAAAGAGCTTGCTTGGGCTTGGGGATGTCATCATTCCTGGTTTCTTCATCTGTCAGACATTTATTTTTTCGAGAGATGTGGTGAAGCGAGGGAACTTGTACTTCTACACTGCTGTAATTGCATATTTCTTAAGCCTTGTTAACACGATGGCTGTCATGCTTATATTCAAGCATGGCCAGCCCGCGTTGTTGTTCATTGTGCCATGGCTATTGATTTCATTTCTTGCCGTGGTACTGTGGAATGGTGACGTAAAAGCCGCATGCGATTTTGATACTATGAAGGTCTTTCCGCAAAAGGGATCTGCAAAGAAGAAGAAAGCTCACACCAGCGAGGATAATGATGACGGCGAGTCCTCATCAGGACTCACGGATGCTATTTGTACCGCAGTTCTACAATTATTTGGGTTTCGCTGCGAAGAGGAGGGACACAAACGAGGCAAGCCAGGGAAGCGGAAAGACAGGAAGGCCCAACCAGAGAAGATGAAGCAGGGGTAAATTTTGTTTTCATATGCGTAGGCGTTTTGACGCGGTGTTTTTTTGTTCAACAAAGTATCAGCTTTTTCATTTTATCTCGTACTGAAGTTTTGTAGCAAGTGCAGATCAAACAGAATACTTGGCGATGGAGCATTTTGGCTGGCTCTTTTCTTTTTCATGACTTCTCCTCCTCCTCATATGTGATGCTTTTTTTTCTTTTTGTGACTTGCTTTCATCATCTTACAGCCGTCTTGGAAAGTAGAAGCATTTGGTGTTTTTCACGGGTGCTTTTCTCACTGGGACTAGTGTAGAATCTGTTTTATTTTGCTTTTTTTTTCGGTGGGGACAGGATTTCATTAATATTCATATAATTGAAAGGAAAAGGAAAAAAATAAATAAAGAAAAGGAGTCTCAGTACTACCCTGGAAACCGTAATAGTGAAAGGTAAGTAAAGGAAACTAGAGAAAAGGGCAATGTTTCGCAACTCAATAATGCGGTGCTGTAACGTGGCAGGAAAGGCCGCGGCGGCAGCAGCGACGACTGCCGCACCAACGACATCTGGCGTGTACATGAACGCTACAGCAAAGCCAGCACCTGTTGCTGCGGCAACAGAAAAGCCTACCCCTACCATGACAACAACAGCCGCAAAGAACGCCTCGACAGCTTCTGTGCAGAAGGTGGAGACAAAGACTACAAGCCACACTCAGCAGGTCGTCGCAGCCAACCAGCCTTCCAAATACAGGAAGACGATGGATGTGGTGTGGGAGGGTCTCCGCCATGTTTACCATGGTTTCCGTCTCTTTTTCATCAACACTCGCCTTGCATGGAAGTACTCCCGGCAGCTGAAACGGGGCGTCGCTCTTACTAGGCGTGAGCGCCTTCTTTTAGAGGGTTCCACAAGGGACCTGCTGCGTCTAGTGCCCTTTAGTTTCTTTATCATTGTGCCCTTTGCTGAATTTCTTCTTCCAGTAGCCTTGAAGATGTTTCCTGGGCTCATTCCATCTACTTTTGAGACGGATACTCAGGGCCGCAATCGAGCTTATGGCGATGCCATGAAAACTCTGCGTGCCCGGCAGCGTGTGATGGAGTACGAATCTGCTATTGCCCTTGCTACCTTTGAAAAGGATGCACAGGAGGTCATTCGCCGTAACGCAATTGGCGATGCTATCACGCCTGAGGATATCCGTTTGGTCGCACCGTCGTTCAACAATGAGGGCCCCTTTAGTGTTTACAAGATCCCGGACAATGTAGCGGTGAGTCTAGCTCGGAGCGCGGGTGTTTTCAAGTGGTATCACTCATTGGCTCCTGCAGTGGTGAGCTCGCGTTTCTTGCGCCGTGCTATTCTCCGGCGCTATCACATGGTGCGCGAGGATGACCGACTTCTGCGTGTTGAAGGTTTTGACAACCTCACTGACGATGAGCTGATCAAGGCGAATCAGACGCGCGGGATGCGGTGGACAGAGAACGCCGATACACTGCGCGTTCAATTGGAGTGGTGGAACCTACTTGCCCGTGATCCAAATGTGCCGTACAACACACTTTTCTGGATCAAACCCACGCGGTATAGCCTGCGTAAGTCGATGAACAGCATCCCCGTTGAACAGCGTCGCCAGATGCTTGGTATTCAAAACCTACCAGAGTCCATTCGCTCCAGTCTAGAGACACTGTGCGACACCGTTGGCACTGTTCCGAAAATTTCCGACACCCCAGACACTGTTGACTCGATCGTTGCCAAGATTAGCGACATTACGAACTCAGCCAAGAAGGGTGATAAGGATCTTCAAGGCGTGGACACCATCGGCGCTTACCTGACAGAGGAAAATGTGAAGGCAATGTATGAGAAGCTGCGTAAGACGAAGCTCGCGGATGAGGAGGTTTTGGTATCAGATGTCATCGAAGCTGTCGGTCACGAAACGCATAATTCTAGTCACGTAGTCTCAACCCTGTTCGATGCTTTCGATTATGGGGCTGGCTCAAAACCCATTACTGAAAAGGCACTCGTAGCCATTGGGGCCCGTTGCCGCGCTGCGGTGAAGGTGACAGAGAACAAAGCGGAGGCCGCCGCCGCAGCGACTACGACGGACACTTCCAAAAATACTAATGACGCTGCAAAGGGAGAGAAAGCCACGACGGGGGCGGAGGGGAAGAAGTAGGCTACCACAGACGCCTTCCCACCGCCACTTGTAATGGTTCTTTTCTTTTCTTTTCCTCTTTTTTTTGTTTGCATGAGTTTAGTTTTCTGGGTACAAACTACGTGGTGCTTACCAAGGAGAAGAGAAACAGCTTGCATTGGAGAAGCAAGTGATGAGAGCTAGGAAAAAACTTGTGTCAATCGCAGTTACCTCTATTTTCTATATTCATCGTGACAAACGAAAGGATGCATGACTAATACACAAATACTTGTTCGTAACGGTAGTTTCATCATGTGCTGTGAGGTGAAGGTGAAGCACTCACTGTTTTTATTTTTATTTTACTCTATTATTATTTTTATTATTATATGACATGCCTAAACTTGCTTGACAAAGAAAGAAGAAGAAAAAAGAAGTGCTACGTTTTTTGGCAAAGATGATTTGGTCGGATGGTGGTAGACGCCAACGCTATCCACTTACATGTGGCTTGTAGCAAGGACACAATATACATGTGTTGCTCAGTGTTTTGGTAATGGCGAAGTGTGTTGGCGCCTTTTAAAGGGGAGAGAAAGGGGGAGAGAAAAAGGAAGGAAGGAAGGAGATGGACGTTTGTCTCTACAGGTACTGTTAGTCCTTCCAAAAGGAAAGATATATGAAACATATACAGTTGCTTTGAGACACTGTTTCTCAAGCGGGAGTTTGTGGCAAGGTGAATGGTGCCAGATAAAATATCAATTAGCATCATGAGCGAGGCAGTTCCTGATCTTTTTTTTTCTTTCTTTTTTTTGCTGTTTTTAGCAAATGCAATACGGAGGGCATGAATGCGTCAACAATCTGTTTTGCTATATACTCCCTTCATGAGGGCCCTGGCTAAAGACAAAGAAAAAAAGGAAGTGTAGTTGTGTGAGCGATCCATTTCCCCCATGAAAAATAAAATTGCCGAACGTGGAAGAGTGTCTTGTGATTTATGACATCCTTCTGAAAGTGGGCTCCTTCGCCACAGATGTTAGCAATGTAATGTGTATGCATGAAGGCTGGATGGGGTGCTTGTACTCTGTTATTTACATAACAACAAAAAAACATATCATCTTCCCTCCCCCTTGCTCACTGACCGCCACACTTTAGAGCATGCTTAGTGTCCTGCTGACCCAAAACGCATGATGCTTGATATTCACGTACTCTGTAAATGCCTTTATACTTCTTTCTTTCTCTGTCATTTTCTTTAATTATGCATTTTTTTTCCACGTAGGCAGAGACAGCAAACAAACGAAAAAGAGTGATAGTGTACAAAGAGGCCCTACGATAAAGGGGGAAAAGGCTTCATTGAGATTTGGGAGAAAGCCAAAAAGAAGGAAGCCCTTCCAAGCAAATTCGTTATATATATATAGTTATGAGCTGGCGCAATCAACGGGACTCAGGAGATGACGATTGCACAAACGACGAACACGACCGTCTTCTTGATAACAGAGCATCAGATCCTCGTGAGAGTGATAGCACAATGATTGGGCATTCACGGCAAGAGCCTGAAGAGCTGGCCCTGGAGGACCGTCTGCAGACATCCTTTTCTGCGTTCGGCGTGGAAGTATCTCTTCAAGGAGTAACCCTTGTAGAAGAATATTGTCTAGGCCGTTGCTGTTGCTTCAAACAGAAGGGAGAGCCCAGGGTTTGTTTCCAGGTGGCATCAGCCCTGTTCACACGAGAGAAGCTGCATGTGGTATCTGACGTTGACGGGATAGCCGGAAAAGCATTGGTACGGGCGATAAAAGGGCTAACTGACTTCTCCGGAAACATTGAAGTGGATAGGATGTCAGTGAAGGAGAGTTCCGTTCGCGCCAACGTCGGTGTTGTGTCCGGCACTGAGACTGTGCTTTCGAGAATTTCTGTCGCAGCAAACTTACGGCTTGTGCTCGATATGCGCACACGCGCCACTTCACAGTGGAAAAGCGCCACAGTAGCAGCAGCTGCTGCTTTTGTTGGACTTGACGTAGCAAAGCAGGCTGGTGAGCTCACTGCGGGGGAGCGGATGCAGTTGTGCCTAGGGATGGAGCTTCTCCTTGACACCCCTGTGCTAATTGCTCTTTATCCCTTTGAAGGACTTGACTTCTCAACCACGGTGAGATGCGCAACCATCTTAAAGCGCGTCGCCGCGGTACTACACAAAACAGTTATTGTCTTCACCTCTCGGTCGCTCCCACCTCGCTTATTTGAGCACTCGGCCACCACGCTCCTGTTTGGCGCGCTAGGGCACGTTCTCTTTTCTGGACCTTCCAGCAAGATGCTTGGATATTTCAACGGTTTGTGCATTCCGCAGTATTGTGAACCTTCTCACGCTATTCCCGAAACAGACTCACCTTTGCACTCTCATAGTCACTACGCTGATGGCGTTTCTGAGGTATCAAGAAACTGTTCAGCGTCTTCCTTGCATCGCAGCAGTAGCCGAACTCCATGCCACCGCGCCGGTACACGGAGCGAGAGTAGTACACCTGCTCTTTCACCACGGTTATCATCGAGGTTACTTTTTAACGAGGACCACACGGCAATGGTGACGGATACGAATCGCGAGGGAGGTGGGAGGTTTGTGTCGCTGACAACGGCTGAGGATGCGATGGACTTGGCGATTGAGTGGAGCGAGAGCGAGGTGCAGACCCTTTACTACGCTGCCAAGTACTACGATTCATCTATCGGTGCGAGAGTCGCCAATCTAGCGATCGAGGGGACTTGGGGCGGCGCACCCTCTCAAGCAGTTCCACACGAAGCCCCACCACCACAACAGCGCGTGATGGCCAAACCTTTCATTCTTCTTGGGTATTGTGCCAAACAGTACTTTTTAAATGCTGATTTTGCCGTTGGACTTGTGGGAGTTTTAATTGGACTGACTGTTGTGTCACTTCTTATGCAGTCTCAACCAGAGGATCAGGGCGGAATGTATAACATCCGCGGAATACTCTTTACCACCTTTGCCTTGGCGTTGATTGTGAACGAATCGGCGATCAGTACCACTGCCTTGCAGATGCGCCTACTCATTCACCAGCGTAACAGTGGCCTTTACAGCACATGGTGCCTGATGCTGTGCTTGATTGTGTGCACGGTGCTTGCGCGGCTGGGCTACCTAGCTGTGTTTATTCCCTTTATTCTTTTGATCATGCATGCGTCTGCTTTGCTTATAATCACGGTAGGGTGTGTTTGCATTACACACGCGTTTTTTCTGCACATGTTTGCTACTGTACTGCCGTCTCCTCGCGTGGTGGCATTTGCGTGTCGTGGCTATTTTGCATACACACTCATGTGCTCTGGCTTCCTTTTCAACTTACGCTCGATGCCTCAACACGTGGGCGATCTTAGCGTGGTACGGTGGGGCTACGGCCCAGCGTTGAAGGAGCGGTTGGATGGAAAGCCATTCAGCTGTGATGGTGTTGGGAATACGTCGTATTGCTACACCGGGAGTGAGTATTTGCATATGGAAGGACTTCAGAATGACTCGTATCATCAGTCCCTTCTTATACTCTGCCTCCTGAGTGGCTGCGCACTTTTTGTCATGGGCACATATCTTTCCCTGGCAGCGTAGTTGAGGTGGCTATGCTTCTTCTTTTTTTTTTTTTTGGCATAGCGAAGCATTTTTCTTTCTTAAAACTCTCTTTTTCAGAAGAGAAAAAAGGCAATCATCGAGGACAACACGTTTGCAACATAGTGGCAATGACAGCAGTAAAATAGAATAATATTTATGCTGTTGGTTAATCCTTGAGTATGACCAAAAAAATCTGCTTATAGCAGGGCTTTTATGAAAAAGGAGAAAACACTATTGTGACTGTTATCATTCCGAATGAAATGCTGTGTTTATGTTTTCTTTTCTTTCTTTTCATCTGCGATATATTTGCTTTTTCTTTTTAGAGACAACGACAGCAATTAATATCCTCTTAACATCAACATCCCATTATGGAGCGGCTCCACTGCAAACGACACCGCTCACCATCTGGTGCTGCATTTGATTCCAATACATCCCCCTCACACGCTGATATCCCTTCATTCCCCAAGGTCACACGTTTGCGCACAGCACTGCCTGGTGTGGAGCAGCAAGTGGATACAGAGTACATGGAACTTGTTGATAAAAGCTCTGCTCTTTTGCACATGCTTTCCGTCCATCATGCTGCTGGTAGGATAGCCATGCTTGGTCCTCGTTCTTCGCAGGCGCATCGTTCTATACCCTGTGGCTCCACAGCTTGGAATGCTTGCGAGGCAACATCGTCGACGACAGCTGCAAATGCATCCAATCGTCACCATCACCACAATGCTGTGTCTCCTGCTTCCCATTCCTTGCCAGTAACAAAGTCTTCAACAGAAGACCCTTTCGTTCAGCTGCATTTTTTTTCGCGTGCCTCGACTTCTGCCAATGCAGAGTCGCAACAACGTTGCGACAGTGACGCGGAGAAGGAAGCGCTTTTGGTGCAGTTATGCGAGCTGTACACACTTTTGCACGTATTCTTTTCCTAAGACACAGTCAGTTGCCGCTCACAGTGTTTTCATTCAGATAACTTACCAAAAAAAAATTACTACCATTGCAACACAATTGTCATCAATAAGAGGAACGCATATGGAGCTGCTTCAGCATCGTTTGATTTCTGTTCATTTGTTCTGCTCTTTTTCCCGTGTATTGCTATTTTTTTTTTTCTTTTGGTAATTTCCAAGTTTTTATTTTATATTTAAACATCCGTTTGTTTCAGATTATTATTATTATTATTATATTCGCTCACGATTCCCATCAACACGCTAACGAAGGGAATCTACATACGATAAGGCCCTCTTTGTATACGACAACTCAAAGGTGTGATCAAAAGAAAAAAAGAAAGGGAGATGAAGGCCATTCAACTTGATCATGTGTGCGGTGCTGAGGCGGATAAGCGCTACAGCCTTGCCTCTTCACGGAACCTGCTTCATCAGCGCATCCCTACCATTGACGGTGGCGATGCCAAGCTGAAGATGGAGGAAATCCGCAATTATGTGCACAACACAATGGAGCTCTACGAAAAAGTGTTTGACTGCCTTGTGAATGAGGTGGCGTTCTTTGTGCAGCCCATTCACAAGCTGCGTCACCCGATGATTTTCTACTATGGCCACACTGCCAGCTTTTACATCAACAAGTTGTGCGTTGCCGGCCTCACCACACGCATTAACCCGCGTCTTGAGGAAATGTTTGCCATTGGCGTCGATGAGATGAGCTGGGATGACCTCAATGAGTCTCACTACGCCTGGCCTACCGTACAGGAGGTGTGTGAATATCGTCACCAAGTCCGCGACCGTATTGACGATCTGATGCGCGGCGGTAAGTTCCTTCTGGAGATGCCCTTGACACTGGCTGGCAGCACCAAGAACGATGCCAACGCTTTCTGGTGGGTGATGCTGATGGGAGCTGAGCATGAGCGCATTCATATTGAAACAGCCTCTGTGCATGTTCGTGAATTGCCATTGCAGTATGTGCGGCCGTCCATGTCTGACTTCTGGGCACGCTGCCCCCACTCTTCTCCTAAGGCTCCAACGAATGAGCTGGTGCCCATCCAAGGTGGCAACGTGATTGTGGGCCGCCAGTCCAACTCTCGTGTGTACGGGTGGGACTGCGACTACTCGGACAACAGGCGCGTTCAGGTGGCCCCGTTCAAGGCGAGCAAGTATCTTGTCTCTAACGCTGAGTTCTTTGCTTTCATGAAGGCAGACGGCTACAACACACATCGCTTCTGGGACGAGGAGGGATGGAGGTGGGTATCTTGGAAAAAGCCCACGCACCCATGGTTTTGGGTTCGTGATGATCAACGCCCTGACGGGTATGCGTTGCGCTTGCAGACGGAGCTCATTGATCTTCCGTGGGATTGGCCCTGCGAGCTAAACAACCTTGAGGCGCATGCCTTCTGTGTTTTCAAGAGCGAAGAACTTGGTGTCAAGGTGCGTATGCCAACTGAGGAGGAGTGGCTACTTCTTTTTGACCGCTACGTAAAGAAGGACCAGTTCCAGTGGGGTACCAGCTCTCCTGGCAACTTAAACCTTGAGGAGTACCAAAGCAGCTGCCCAGTCAATACCTTCAAGCACGATGGTCTTTACGATGTCATTGGTAATGTTTGGCAGCACTGTGAGACCTTTGTGTACCCTTACCAAGGATTCCAAGCGCAGCCTTTCTACGATGACTTCTCTCTCCCCACGTTCGATGGTCGCCACTCGTGCATGAAAGGCGGTTCGTGGATCAGTACAGGCAACGAGGCCACCCGTGACGCCCGCTTTGCCTTCCGCCGTCACTTCTTTCAGTTCATCGGCCTTCGTTACGTTCAGGGAGTGGAGGTGGATGAGACGCGCCACTTCCGCAACGCGCTTGGTCTTGACCCAGAGGTGGACAGAATGACTGACGTCAGTTTCCGCACATCTTTCGAAGATGTTCCGAATGGCTGCGTCAAGCTTGCACAGTGTGTCAAGGATATGTTTGATAGACATGCTAAGGTGCCTGCGACGCGCGCGATGGACATTGCATGCGGTGCTGGTCGCGTTTCTTTCGAGTTGACGAGCGCGTTTTCGGAGGTCATTGGCGTGGACTACACTGCCCGGCGCCTCATTCCAGCGTTTGCGATACGCGAGCGCGGGTCCTGCAACTACAGTGTTGCCCGGATCCCGCACGGTGACCGCGAGCTTCGCCAAGTGGACGCCAACACGTTCAGCTGGGGCCCCACACGCGAGCGTGCTACCTTCTTCCAGGCCGATCCCACCAACCTGCACGCTCATTTGGATGACTTTTCTCTGATTATCTGCTGGGACTGTCTGGAACGTAGCTACTGCCCTTCGGCGATCCCGGCCCACCTTCTCAGCCGCCTCAAGAAAGGCGGCATGCTCGTGATCGGTGGGGACTTTGATTTCACCAACATCAAGACCAAGAATGAAGAGGAGGGGAGGGAGCTTAAGCTGGGTGATGTCAACGACAACACGTACCTCATTGATGAGCTCATTAACTGCCACGCAGATCCACACGCTGAGATTTTCAAGCTTCTTGGAGGTGATGCGGCTGTTGCTCGTGTTGGTGATGTCATCCGTGTGCCTGTGGTCTTCCCTGAGGATGACCTTCACGCTGAGGTACGCGTTGTGGAGCTGATTGCCTACGTGAAGAAGTAGGATGCCTTCTTTCTTTTTGCTTTTGTCACGGGTTTGTACCGGAGTGATGGGATATGCTCGCCCTTCCTCTCTCTTCTTTTAAAACTAAAAGTTTTTTTTCAACATGAAAACGCTGCACTTGCTGTTTGGGCTAGTGACTCACATAATTATCTGTTTTCTATATATATATATTTTTCACTCACAGCTCTGAGCATTTACAAAACTCAGTGCGGCTATATATATATATATGGAGGTGTGCAGGTATACAATTATACTGTGCAGAGTTCTTTTTTCCTTGCTCCCCATAAAACGCTGTTGGAGAGCAATGAAGCGTGGCGCTCTCATTTTTTCTGTTGCTGTATTCTTAAGGATGAGTCAGCTCTTTTTTATATGCGTGCACATATCCTCAGCATTAGTGAAAAGAGGAAGGAAAAATCAATATCTGGGGGATGTTTCTTCATTTACGTGTACTTTTTATTTGGGGTAATGCAAGAACCTAAGGAGTAAGGAGGAAGGAAGGAAAGAAAGACACGGGTAATGTGGTGCGCTTTGTGAGGATACAGGAAAAAACACACTTTACACCATTATTTTTTTGTTTTGCATCTATATATGTGCATTCTTTTTTTTTCTTTCTTTTCCTTAGCGTGTCGCTGCAATTGTGTGTGTGCGTGTGCGTGTGCTTGTGCGTGTACTTCATGCATTCGCGCTAGAAGGAAATAAAAGGACAGATATGATAACGAATCGTATATATATCTATATATTTACGTACGGATTTCAATATGGGATATGAATAAAAAGAGACAGTATGTGGTATTCAGTTTAGGCTCTTCTTCAACTTCTTATTTTTGTTTGCACTGAGCGCAGTCACCACATGTATATGCTTATCTTTCTTTCCTTCTGGTTATGGGTGCATTTGTGGCTGTTTCATTAGAAACAGTCTTCGTTTTTTTTTTCTCTAAGGGGAAGACAACAACGGATGATA
Source organism: Sergeia podlipaevii (assembly GCA_030849805.1). Taxonomy (NCBI): domain Eukaryota; phylum Euglenozoa; class Kinetoplastea; order Trypanosomatida; family Trypanosomatidae; genus Sergeia; species Sergeia podlipaevii. The sequence continues at coordinate 16,101 of JASANZ010001995.1, read as the reverse complement.
ACACAAATTGCGTCTTGGGTTCTATTTCTACGTTTATTTTTCTTACTGTTGTGTGCTTTGCTTGTTCTTCGGTAGGTGCTCATGCGAGATTAGCCGTGCTTCATACCACCGGTTATGTATCACGTGTTCATATGCGCATGCCCAAAAACTGACCTCGGTTCTTTTCTTTTCCATATATAGTGCTTTTTTTTCCTAACCTCTTCGCCATTGGTTTGCATTCAAATTGAACGGTCATGAAGAAATGTATGGCCGGTTGCACTACAGTGGATGTATTAACGAGAAGAAAGAAAATGAACAGTTTTTCAGTGCCAATCGAGAAGAATCTCTTTTCCTTTGCTTTAAAAAACGAAAGCAACAAAAAACAATACCCGATGGGGCACAAAAAAAATTGTGCATGGTTTTTGCTACAAAAGCATATAAAGTAGTGTGCTCCTGTCTATTCAACTGCAACAAGAGCAAAAAAGAAGAAGAAAAGAGAAGAAAACAGTGAATACTGGCATGGTGAGGGAATGCTTGTATGGATATATATGCATGCGGGTGCCACTACATGTGTGAGAGTTTATCTTTCGTTTTCAACGGAAGTGTGGCGGTAAGAGAAGCCAACAAATTTTTTTTCTATTTCTATTGCGTTATGACCCACAGCATATCTCTGTGGCATTATGTACACATTTGAATGTACGTGTATGCAGGCGAATACGTCTGTACAATATATTTGTTTCTCTCATTTTACAACTTTGCCTCTTTTAATTTTTCTTTTTGGAGTGCTTAAGGAGAATAGAAGCAGCGACTTGTACGGTGCAGACAACGAAAAAAGCCTGCTACAAGGAGCTCGATTGCAAAGAAATCAAGGCTGTCTACATCAAAACAAAGAAATATATATATTAAGGCGTTTCACTTATCGTCACATCAATTTTTTTATATCATAATAAACTTAAAAAAAAACATACTTTATGCCCATGCGACACCATTCAAACGGGGGAAGGACATTGCCTCTTATTTCTCTGGGCACGCCGAGAAGGGCACTTGTCCTAACCACAAACAGCAACACTGGCAGTTGTGCCTGGGCGTCTAGCAAGCCTTTCCAATGTCGTTCAGCAGCTTGTTTGTTCTCTTTCTCAAGGTCAAGACTGTTCTCTTCTTCGTCTCTGCTATCCATTTTGCAGACAGCAGCTCTCTACACACAACGCAGAATGTGTGCCTCACATGGATCTAATCAAGCATGCATTCCCAAAGTCCCTAGTGCACGAGCGCGAGAACTCCCAAACATTACAGACATGCCACCTCCACCTCGACCTGCGTTTTATATTCCACCAGAAGAGCGTGATGCTAGCGATGAATCGCTTGCCTTTATGAAGAGTGGCAGCCCACTCAAGAATATACGCGCGCAACATGAGACTCTAATCAAGAAGCAACGTGCCGCTGCCGATACTGCTGTGGCGTTTGGAAAGACCCTGGTGGAAGCATCTGAGGGTGAAGTGAATGCCGCCGAGTTGCACCTGGCGCCGGGCCAAATGATCGCACCGCATCTGCAAGATCGTTTGCCTGATCAGAAAGTTTACATGGACGAGGATGGCGCGCGACTGCAGAGTACGAGTGTGCACGCGGGCCACTCGCTGCTACGTAAATGCCCCACACTGGACACTAGCGATTACTATTACACACCTAAGGCTGAAAAACCGGCAGCGGCAGGACGTAAGGAGCAAACCATAGGGCTGGCAACTCCACGACGAGTACTACACAAGAAGAATGGTGAGGAAAACGAGGATGAAAATGAGGAGGCTTTGCTGTTCTCAGAAGCAGACAATTCATCGCACTCAACAGAGAAGGCCTCACCTCTTCATGACACCATATTCTCCGCCAAGTACGAGCACGCCAAGATTGAAGACGCTGCCGCTGCTGGAGATGGCGCTCAGAATTCAAAGGCACGGTCGAGCATGGCAAATGCACAGCAGATGCGAATGGACATCAAGAAACTAGAATATTACTATGGCACTCCACAATACCCGGAGTTGCTCAAGTCCTTCCAGCAGAAATATGGTGACACCGACCCGGGCGACACAGCTGCGGACGCGAAGAAGAGGAGATTGAGCCGCGAGTACACTGAGGAAGAAATCCAACGAGGCTTAGAGGAACAACCAGTTGACTATTTTCGTACCAGCCAGAATTTGCAGTCTCGGTTAGCCAGTGGTCCCCATGCGTACAATCCCACCATCGTTCTTCAGCAGCACGGTATCATGCGTCACCAGGGCTACGCGTTTCCTCCCACGGTGGAGCTGGGGAAGCTGAAGGATGTTAGTGATTTCAGAGCGCTGCAAGATACACACAAGCGCACGGGCGTTGTCGCCTCCGTGCGAAGGTCATTTAACGCGCTTATTGGTCACTCTGAAATCCGCGATACTCACCTCGCGGAAGGGGACAGGCCAAAGGAGGATACCCATCTAGTGAACCGTCTCTTTGGACTTGATGCAGTGCAGCGGCGACAGATGCGCTTTATGCTCAGCGATTTTGATTATCAGGACCGCAATACAGCTTTTCATGTAATGATGTCGTACCCATACACCGATTGGCTGCACGTGTTCTACATGGTGCTGGTGGGGTGGGCTCTTTATCAGTTGCAGGTACGCTATGGCGCATATGAGTTTTACGATGAATACTTGGGCTTGGATCTTCGTCAAGTACCGAGCTTGCAGAAGCCTATGCTTTGCCTTATTACAGTGACGGTGATGGTGGCATTCCTTTTTCAACCCTTGCTCATCGCGAGTATTGGGACTACGCGCGCCTACCGTATCCTCATGAGACGGCCTATCGGTCCTCCATAGATATTGTGTGTTGCTCCCACACTAAGTTGCTTTGTCGTTTGTTGAAACTCATAGCGTTGCCACTAGACACATTTGCATCTCTCATCCTTTCCTCTTTCTCTTTCTGATTTGTTTATCACCAAACTTGGGGTTAGCGCGTTTGGTTTTTTTTTCTTTGTTTCACTGAGGAATATGGGGAAGAAATGCATGTGTGGTTTTGTTTATCCTTTTCCATGCCATAGATGCTAAGCAAAAGTGAACGTTTACTCGGGATACGCTGGACGGGAGAGAGAGAGATTGGCGGAGAGCAAGTAAAGGAGGGATGATGATAGCTACTATAAAGCAGATGCACTGGCAAGAGGTTCCCGATTTTTTTCTTTTATGATGGATAATTACTATGTGCATGCACACGAATACTTTTTTTTTTCGACTCACTTTTCTCTAAAAATGGCGCAAAAGCCCAGTAAAAGGAAGAGGAAAAGTAAAGAGAGAAACTATGGTTTGTCTTACATGTAGCATTTGCTGACGAAAAATCACTTTATTTCGTTGTTGGAGTAGGACACTACGCAAAACGTGTGTGCAAAAACTTTTTTTTTAAAAAATGAATGCACTCATCCACATATCCATACACAAATCAACACACACCAACACACATTCGTACATACGAACATGCAATCTTCTTGATAAGGCACTACTGTGATCAAGTGGAGACTCTTTTGGGCTGATTTTCCTCTCCAGCACTCATCTACACTCTTCTCTGCTCTTTATCTTTTTTTTTTCCTCCAAAAAAAAAAAGCGAGTGACGGTCCCCTGTATTAAAGTCGCATTTTTCTTCTTTATTTTTTTGGGTCTGTTTTACTCCTCTTTGCTGTTTAAAAGGAGGCAAGAAGCGGCTTGTTTTTTTTTTCCTCCTGCCTGTTGCTATTGACAGATAGCACTGTATCTCTTTCAAATAAGTCGCATTCATCGGAGGTAGATAAAAGGATAGTATAACATTTTGCTAGCACATCAGAACTCACGTTTTCCTCATTATTTTTGAATTTTTTTTATTTTTTTTTTGTTGTTGGAAGGATAGCTAAACTGTGCGCGACTCTTTTTTTGGCGCATATATATATATACATTTTTTTTTCTTTATTGTTGTTGTTTTATTTTTTATCTCTCTCAGTATAAGGGGATAGGGGCACTTATATACGGTTTTCTTTTCGCGTACACGCGACAACTATATATCTCCAGTTTTTCAATAATTGTACTTTTCGACGTGCTAGCGGAAGAGAACTTTTTTTTTTTAGAGGGATATCGTCAAAATTTACATATACGAGGAAGCACGCTAAAAATAAATAAATAAACGTGTTTAACAAGGTTCGTTCGAAATCTTTATTTTTGTCAACATTATCACTTTTTTTTTTGTTCTTGTTCTTCAGCGCGTTCCAGAGTTGGTACAACAAAGGAGCAACAATAGCAGAAAAAAAAACAAAAAAAGGGAAAATATATTTTACTGATTTGTTTTCTGTTACTATTGTTATGGCGTCCTCGCTAAAGGCCGGGAACTTTGGTAGTCAATCTAGATCTACAGCTAATACGGAGAAAGCCCAGATAGCTGCCGCTAGCGTGCATTCCTCTGCTGCGATGGATTCCGCCACCGCGTCCCCTGCTATCGCCTCTCATGGCGCTGAGAAAAAGACTCACGGCAGACGTGTTACTTTTCTCGTGAGCGCTACTGAAGAGGATGATGGAAAGGAAGGTGGTGCTACTGGAGAAGGGCGGTCCCGCGGAGATACGAACACGAGCCCGCCGCCCCCGTCCTCTTCAACAGGTGGCGGCACATATGCGGGACTCCGCACAATCAATAACAACAATAAAGCAGAAGTGGATGCCCTGCGTGAGCTTGCTTCTCAGGTAGGAGAAGATTTTGCAAAACTGGCGAGCGGACTTGGGTATGAGGTGGTGGCTCACACACCAACCACATCTCCATCCTCCTATACACGAGACTCAGCAGCGGCGAGCGCGTCTCATGGGGGTGGAGAAAGAGGCGAGGGACCTGCAGACACTGCAGGAACTAGTGTGCAGCGTTTTTCAATATCTGGCCAAACAGCGTCTTGTCTCTCAACCGCCGAGGCCAGTATGCACCACAAGTCACTAGATGTTCCTGCGGGAGCTCAGCTGCAGCAACTGCAAGTACCATCTCCACCACCAATGTTACAAAGGCGCTCCACCTTGTCTAGTACAAGCTCTGAGGGAGGGAACAGTTTGGCCTGGGCCAATGCCCGCGCCACAGGGAACTCCACTTCTGTTGTAGCGTTTTCTAGTGCGTCACAGGCTAACCAGGGCTGTGAGGAGTCGCTCTCAAGCGACTACAGTAATGCTGGTTTCAGTCCCAATGACGATGTTGCAGTGCCGTTTTTAGGGCCTTTATCTGACTTGCCAAGTGGAACGCTCTTTTCACACGTGATGGCGGTCTATCCGTGGACGGCGATTGGCTCTCAAGAAGCACAACAGCAAACACCCACTATGGGCAGCTCCCGTGACACCGCTTCTTTTCCTTCCACCTTGCAGGATGCCACTTTTACACCATTAGGGATCCCGCAGAACGTGCAGGGTCGAGTGCACACAGAAGCAGGGGAGGCGTCAAGAGGGCAGCAAGGTTCTTCCTCGGACCCAGCCGGCAACGTCGCTTCCACTTCTCGTAGTCGAGACGAGGATGGCTTGGTGGTGCCACGCCACGGAGAGCAGGCAACACCACCTGAGCAGCGTGCCGAACGTGCCTTTAATTCTGTTTCCTACATGAATGACGTGAGTTCCATTCCACCCAATCTTGTAGTGAACGTGCCCATTGCGATGCGGGAGGCCGGCCCCAGCTTCCCTTTGGCCAATCGCTTTGTCAGTCTTAATGGCGAACCTTCTTTTCAGCTCCAAAATCAGCAGCGCCAACAGCAACTTTCTTCTCGGGGCAGCGCTACATTTGAAAACTTGCGGAGTGTTCCTTCACCACCGGCTCTGACGCATATGGTGGTACCTGCTAGTGCAGCCGCGAGCATGGACAGCACGCCGGACCCACTCACGCCGGGGTTTCAATTGCGCGCACAGCAGCGAAGAGGGAGCAGCGCAAGCGCGAACAATGTCAGCAGTGTTAATTCTCTTCGACTGAATAGTGGCGCGGATGACAGCGAAACCGACGTCGGAGAGGGCTCCCACAGCCCCAACGTGTTCTTTACTCCACTGGCTGAGACGCTAAATACTCCTAGTCGTCTTGATCACTACTCGCGAGCAGTACAAGAGCAAGGCGATAGCATACGTTGATTTTTTTTACCTGATCCGTGTGTATGCGTGGGTATACGCACGGGCAGCTGCAATTACTATTATTATTATTGTTAGTATTATATATGTTCTTTTTCTTTTTTTTTGAGACTTTTTCAGTCTTTCTTTTCATTATTTTTTTTTTGTTTGTTATTTAGGTTTTGCGTTTTTGCATTGCTTTCCCGGTAAATCACGTCCCCGCTTCTACTTCTTTGCACAATATGTCATAAGGGCCGCGGGTAGTTTAACATGGAAGAGGCAAGAAAAAATGAAATATAGATATGTAGTCCCACTGCACCGTAAGTTCTACTACTTTTACTTTTGGTCTGTATGGTTGGTACTGGTGTGATATATATTTCTTTCATTTTTGCTCATCAAAAAAAGCAAACAAACGAATGAATGAATGAATGAATGACATAACACGCAAACGAACTCTTTTTTTGCTTCATTACTTTTGATTGCATTTTTTTTTTTTTTGCAAATTATCTTTTTTTACTGGATATGTCAGTACGTGGCACACAAGGGAATTTGTCACCATCCTTTTTTTTTTTTTTTTTTTAGAACTCTATATACAAGGTAGGCTGAAGTGTACCATAAGGTTGAAGCACGCCTTTGGTCAACAGCAATAATCCGCCCTTGTTTTCTGTTTGGAGACGTACGCGCGCGTTCAGACGATTTTTTTTTCTTTTCTGTCATTTCTTTTCTTTACTCTTTTCATTGTTATGTAGGGGTGACACGAACTTGCATGTTCACGATACATTCTTCCCCCACAATCGCTTTGCTAGAAAAAAAAATAAGACAAATGAAAAAGAAAAGAATCCCAAGCTACCATATAGTGTATGTAATTCGTGTAAGCGCCTTTTTTCTTTTTTAAAAAGCCCTCCTTTTCCCTTTTATGCAGCGGTGTTTCTTTCGGTTTTTTTTTTGCACTTTTTTTTTCTTGTTTTATAGGATGGTACTTCATAAGTTCCATCTCTCGAACCAGTGGTCTTTCTTCCAGATCGCGTTTTTTCTTTTGGCCTTTTGTTGTTTTCTATGATCACTGATGCTGCCTTTGCTACTGCTTATCACTTTGACTGCTGTTCTGAGTAGGAGGGCACACAGACACACATAAATGAACTGGTGGTCACTGGTACCATTGCCTAACAAAGAAAACAATGACAAAAAATGATAGAGTTACGCCCTCACAGGCATGCAGCAACAGCAAAGCAACTTCTTTCCCCCAAAAATCTTGCATTCTGATTTTCTTTTCCTCTTAAAAAACATATAGAAATATCATCGTGGCATATTACACTACACTATCGCGCTGATACCTGGAAAGATAGAGGAAGGGAGTGTGTACTCATCTATGATAGGGTGTGGACGCAGTGTAGGGATCTGGTATGTGTGTCTCAGTAGTGCTATTCACTCGCCCAACTTTTCCTTCTTCTATTCCTTAGAGTTGTCTAGAAATACTCTCTGTATTGACGCTTCTACTCCATGGCACACACGCGCTTGATTGTAAACACGTTCTAGTTGCTACGTACGTATTGGCTTCTTTTTGTTGTTGTTGTTCTTCCGTGATAAAAGAAACTTTACATTTGACGGAGGAGAGCGATAGTATGTAACAAGGAAGACGGTCATGCTATTGATTGAGCAAGAAAAACAGCGAAAAATGCGCTAATGTAGCACGATTTGAGTAAGTGTGAGCGCCTACACAACACGTTGTCTCTTTTCCTTCTGTGTGTGCGTGTGTACGTGCAAGTTTGATGAATGAAGGAGAAATTACTTTTTTTTTTTTAAAGAGGGAAGGTATTTGTTGTCGTTTACATGCTGTATGACGAAAGTAACACAATTTTCTTTTTCAATTGTTATCTGCAAGTGCACTTTATCAGATTAAGTGATTTATTGTTTCTTTTTTTTTTCTTCTGTGTTGGTGTATGTGCGTGCCCTGATATCCGGATTTGCATACTTGTGATAATTAGGTTAAGCAGCTATACACAATCTAAGTACAAATAGAAAAAAAATACTTATTTGCGGTTAGTATGTCTGTTTTGTGGAGTGCAGCTGACTCCTTTTTTCTTTATGGATAAAAAAGAACGTGCTTTAAAGTGTCGTATGACTTTCTCTTCACAGAAAGAAACCATTTGATTGTTATCTTTATTTTTTCATCTTTGCTACAACTATTGTTATTATTGTTATCACTAAACAACGAGGACTATGACAGAGAGTTTGATAGCAAAGAGGGCCACTTTTACGGTTGAGGAGATAACCGCTGATGAGCTTGATAAGTGCTCCCCCACGCGTATGCGTGGACTCTGTGTTATGAATGCGCTGCTGAAACATCTTTGGAGCATAGCTAAAAAAATTTGCTTATTCCAAAAAGAAAAATAAATAAATCATGCGCGATTAAGTCCAACAACGTATCGTGAAATGTGCTCATTAGCATAGGCGACACTATATCCCAGATTGCTCCTTGTATTCCTTTTATTAACTTCTTTATTTCTTCTTCTATAACTTATTCTTTGTCCCTTTTAAGTAAAAGTACTGCGCAGAATAGAACTACACAGAACCCATTACACATTGAGGAAATATTGTTGGCTGAAGCTTGCTTGCGAGCCTTCAGTTCTCTTTGTGTGTTGCTTTGTTAGTGCATAGAACATCATCAGTTGCTAACTACTATTGACCACCATTTAGCAGTTTTTGAATATATATAAAGTTTTTTCTCTTTGAAGCCATTTAGAATACCTCTCACTCTTTTCTTTTCATATAAGCTTTTGGGAGCTTCGTCCTTTTCGGTATTTTTTTCATTTACATCCGCTTGTGTTTTTTTTTTTCCCATATAGCTACAATAGCAATTAGATCCTCCACCTATATTGCTTTTCTCATATATATTTATCATACACACGCATATATATAACTGTTTTTCTCTTCAAAGATGCTCCAGAGAGACTTCCTTCGCGTGCGGCGCAACTCCACTTCTGGTGAGATATTTTCTAGCAACGAGAATCACTCCCCAACTTCCACTAAGTCTAAGCGACCTTCTTCTTCACGGCCCTTGTCTGCGCTTTCAGGACTGCCCTATTCTGTCGTTACTACCACCACTGGCAGACCCCCTTCTGGAGCCCCGCAACCCCCACGCAGCCCATGCAGCAGCTCCTGGGGACGCCAGGCGAGCAGTAGCAGCACAGGGTTCTCTGGCATGAGCCCTAGCTCTCCCGCTCTCTCCTCACAAGGAGGAAATGAAACAGTGAGGGTGGCAGTGCGCTGCCGGCCTTTAAGTTCAAGGGAGTTGGAGTATAGCGGCGAGGTTGTTGTGGCCATGGACCCAACTAACGCGACTGTGTCAATCGCCGGTGTTGAGGCACCGTTTTCTGTGGATGTTCCTCTGTGGTCCGGCGCAGCTCCTGCACAGGATGGCAGCGCGCCGGTCTCGCAGGCAGCTGTGTACGAGCAAGTGGGCCGTCCGCTCTTGATGCACGCTATGGATGGATACAACAGCACGTTGCTTGCTTACGGACAGACCGGTAGTGGCAAGACGTACACGATGCTTGGTGGCGGAAAGGGTTGGGGTGAGCAGATTGGAGACCCCGAAGATGGTATCATTCCTCGTATGTGCATGGAGCTGTTTGACGAACTGAGGGACCGCACTTTTGTGGCCACCACAGGTGAAAAGCTTAGCTGGGAGGTGTACGTGCGCTACGTGGAGGTGTACTGCGAGAAGGTGAGCGATCTACTCAACGTCGGAGCGGCCGTCAGCGTGCGGGAGGAGGTGACACCTAGCTCGGCCACATTCGCCCTTGTTGGAGCTCGGCGTATCAGGGTGGAAAGCAAGGAAGATCTCCTTCAGGCGTTTGCCATTGGCAATCGGTGCCGCCGCACCGCAGTGACAAAGTCAAATGAACGCAGTAGCCGCAGTCACACCATCTTTATGATCGAACTATGCGAAAATATCTCCTTTGAAGAACCAGATGGCACCGTGGCCACGGCAACGAACCGTCACTTCTGCATTCGTCTCGTGGATCTTGCTGGTAGCGAGCGGGTGAGTGAGACAGGGGTGCAGGGACAACAGTTGAAGGAGGCTCGTGAGATCAACAAGTCTCTCTTCACGCTTGGTATGGTGATTGAGCAGCTGTCAGACCACAAGCGCAAGGGCATCAAACCGCCATACCGCAACAGCGTTCTCACAAAACTGCTTCGCGATGCCTTTGGAGGAAACAGCAAGACCACGCTTATCTGCACTATTGACCCATGCGAAAAGCACCGGCCTCAAACCATTCAGACCCTCAACTACGCTGCCAAGGCCCGCCATGTGCTTAACAAGCCAAAGGTGGAAGAGGACCCAGCCGCTATTGAGCTGCGCCGCGCCAACGAGGAACTGATGCAACTACGACGCGAACTGTCCGAAGCCCAGCGTACCGGCGCGCGCAAGGAGGCCATTGAAGCCCAGCTGAAAGAGGTCAACGATCGACTACGACGCGAGCAGGAGTGCACGCTCCAGCGGCGCTTGGCGATGGAGAAAAGAGAGGCCGACCTGGTGGCGCGGCTGCGAGCGATGGAGGAGGAGCGCAGTGCCTACGAGGCTCAGATGGCCGCTCTTGAGAGCGAGGCGTTGCAGGCCAAGTCTCTGCAGAAGGAACGTGAGAAGCAGCTGACTGAGGCGCAGCGCAAGGCAGAGCAGGATGCGCAGGAGCGACTCTCCGAAATGCAAGAGCAGCGACGCACGTCAGAGGTAGCGCTCAAGAATAAAGAGGATGACCTGCTGAAGCAGCAACGCGAGATGGAGGCGAAGCTGTACGACCTTGAGACCAAGTCCCGGGAGCGCGTGCACGACCTCAAGTGCAGACAGAAAGATCTGGAAAAGGAGTTACACCAGAAGGAGAAGCTTGCTCAGGCGCAAGAGAAGGAACTGCGGCGCAAGTTTGAAAGTGCCCAGCAGGAGGCCGTGGCTCTGGAGCAGCGCACCGTCACGATGGAGGAGGAGTGGGTGGCGCGAGTACGAGAGTTGGAGGCGGCGGCGCAAGAGCGCGAGCGCGAGGTGGCCACCCGCATGCGTGAAGCTCAGGAGAGACTTCGAGACGCGGAGGAGGAGACTCGCAAGACTGAGTCCGCCATGCAGCGCAAATGGGCGGAGGCTGAGAGTCAGGCGGCTCGGCTGCAGGCGGAGGCAGAGACGCGTCAGGCGGAGCTTGACCGCCGCATGCTGGAGCTCGCCCGAAAGGCACAGGACAAGGAAGACGAAATGAACGATAAGTTGCGTAAAGCTGAGTTTCAGCTTCGCTCTAAGGAACGGGAGGCCCGGCAACACGAGGAGGAGGTGGCGTCTCTCAAGCGTGCGAAGATTCGCGAAGACTCTGAGACCAGCCGATCCCTCAAGGCATTTGGCGACAGCCTAGCGGTGCGTGAGGCACAACTTAAGGATCGTGAACGCGATCTCGATGCTCAGTTTGCCGAGATACTCCAGAGGCGCAGCGAGTGGGAGCAAAAGCAGGCTGTGAGAGAAACTGAACTGCAGCGCACGCATGAGGACACTCTTCAAAAGCTTAAGGGTCGTGAGGCGGTGTTGCTTGAGAAGGAGAGGTTTGCACGTCAGTCCCAGGACGCCTTGAATAGCCGTCAGCATCAGATGGAGATGGAGCTCAAGCGCAAGGAGCTGGAACTACTCGCTCACACACGCGAGATGGAGGGCGAGCTGCAAAATGGCCGCAACGCCAACGTGCGAGCGAAGGAGGAGTTCCAGCGCACCATTGCGCGCTTTGAGGCGGAGAGCAAGTTGCTAGAGGAGCGTCTGCAAAGCTGGGAGGATGATCTCCAGGGACGACGTGCGGAGCTGGAGGCTGATCATGCCAAGCGCGCCGAGGAGTTGGCAAAGCGGGAACGCGGGGTCAATTTGGCCGAGGAAGTCACACGTGCCCGCAATGAAGAGCTCGCACATGCACTTGCCGACGCGGCGCTGGTGGAGTCGCGGCGACAGCAGGAACACGCGGACGTTATGGCTCGTCTTAAGAAGAAGGAGGAGGAGAGCGAATCCCTCCGGAGCAGTCTGCAACTTCGCGAAGGAGAAACCCTTTCACATCAGAAGTATTTAAAAGACACAGAGGCGATTCGCGGTGCACAAGCCAAGGCTGCTGCCCGCGCACTCTTTACACGAGAGCTCGAGTACGTCATTGGCATCGAGGCGATATATCGCGCCTGCATTGTGCGTGAGGAAAGCGCTACTGCGTTGCTCCTGCTCCGTGAGGGACGCCTTGGTAGCCATGAGGTAACGAGGCAGCTTGAGGCCGCCGCACAGACCGGTCGTGTTCACGCGATGGAGCTGCAACTACGGGAGAAGGAGGACGAACTCCGTCGCCAGCAGACCCGCGCTGGCGAGTGGGAGCAGCAGGTGAAGACTCTTCTGAAGGAGCTTGACCAGCGCCAGCAGGACCTTCTCGAGACGAAGGTGCAACTTGGTACGGTCGCTGCCTCTGCCCAATTTGCGGAGGAGTCCCTTGAGCGTGCCAAGCGGCAGCTCCGAGAGACTGAGGAGGTTCACAGGACAGCTCAACAGGAGAGCAAGGCACGTCAGGACAGTGCTTACATGGGGCTAGAGGCGGAGGCACAGAAGGCCACACGAATTGCACGCGGCGCCGCCTTTGCACTGTTTGACTTTGAGGAGATGCACCGTAGTCAAATTGAAGAGCACCTGCACCACGAGTTCATGATGCTGAAGATGCTAGAGATGGCAGAGCATAAGGCGCGAGATAGGACTGTGGCGTGTGATCGCTGGCAGGCTGTGTGCCGCGAGCGCAATCTATGTCCCACCCCTAGGAGCAGTACCAGCCAAGGGTCTGGCAGCAACGGCACTTACCGTGGGCTTTCACCCTCCTTGTCCTTGTCACAGGGCCTTATCTTCGATAGGGAATCCGGCGCTCTCTTTAACGTGGCCAGCCAGGAGCAGGAGTTGCGCAAGCGGGAAGGGCAACTGCTGGCGGATCAGGAGGCTTTCGCTCAGCGTGTGGCGGAGTTCGCAGCAGAGCAGCGCCGGGGAGAAGAGCGCTTGCGCGCTGAGGAGGAACACGTGAAGCGATACCTTCTTGAGATTGAGGAGATAGACCGCGCTCGTGTCGCTGAGTACAATGCCCGCGAGAAGGAGCTGATTGAGCAAGCCACGCGCCTCAAGACGAAGGAGAGTGCACTGGCTAGCCGCATGCATGGCGTGAGCGAGGTATTTGCCGTCGAATCGGAGCAACAGAATACTCACTTCAAGGCAGTAAGTGCAGAGCTTAAGAAGGACAGCGAGGATCACGTTCGGGAGATGCGGATAGACCTGGATCTTTTGCGCTGTGCTGTCAAGGGCGATAATGCCAGTCTCGTAGAGCTTCTGCAGCGCACAGAGGCAAGCCTCAAGGCTGAGTCTGCTCGACTGGAGAATAGAGTGCGACGGATTGAGGAGGAGGATCGACAGCGCGTCACACGACGCAGCGCTGAGGAGGCGGAGATTAAGCAGTATCTCATCTTTCTTGAACAGGAGGATATCCGCGTGTCGGTGCTATCAGAGCAGGGCCAGAGGGCACTTAAAGAAACCCAGGAGCAGCTTGAGGCTGCTCGGCGTCGGGAGCAGGACATGCGCGATATGGCTAGGCGTCTGAAGCTCGAAACCATGAACATGGAGAAGGAGTCGAGACTCCTCGAAACAGATCTACGTCGCCGCGAGCGCGCTATGCGCAAGAGCATGAGAGACCGCAAAGCCGCCCTCGACAGGCGCAAGAAGGAGATGGACACGGTGGTAGATGACAATGAGCGGACGCTTTTAGGCCTCGAGGACGACCTACGTAATATCATCACACGTAACAAGGATGCTGAGCGGATGATCAAGGCTCGCGATGAGGAGATTAAGCGGCAGAAGAACTATCACTTGGACCTCTCCAAGCTACTGGAGGAGCGGGAGCGTTTGCTACGTCTTGAGCATGCGCACCGCATGGATGGAAAGCACAGCGCAACGTGTCTTGCTGGTGATCTTCTTGACCACAATGATGAGTTACGCAAGCAGCTTACTGGTCTGCTGCGTAAGTTCTCCGTGCTAGCATGGAGCGGGAAGATCGAGTGCGAACAGTGCATGTGGCTAAACAAGACCGATGCGAAGGCGTGCCGCTGCTGTGGACACCCCATTGGAGTTGAGAAACCTGACAATACCGCTGGCAGTTTACCTCCGCCCACCTCACTCTGCTCACCCGTTATATAGTTTTTCTTTTTAAAATTCTCCTCACACACACATTACTACAAGCTGACTTTTTTTTTTGTTTTTGACGTACATGATAGAATAAATCCTTTTTCCTTTCTATTTCACTTGTAGTATTTCTATATATTTCATTGTATACTTCTTTACTTTTCTAAGTTTTTTTTTTATATTGATGAAGTTTGTGTGTGTGTGTGTGCGTGGTGGGATCTATGTGTATGCTTTGATTGATTGAGTGCTTTCCTTTTTATCTTCATTTTTGCCATTTTTTTAAAAAAATTATCTGGCAGCATATATATAAAGCAACGTGCGACTTGATTTTGGTTCTTTGCACATACATAGATTTTTTCTACACTGAGATTCTGAGTGACTTTAAAATATATTATTTTTTTTGCCCACTTACTTTCTTTATGCAGTGATAAGGCACAGCTGGCCCTATCAGAAATAGAATGAACGAGCAACAACGAAGCATAAATGCACCATAAAGAACGTAGTTGTGGCACCATATATATATTGATGTGTGAGATAGATAGATAAAAGAAGAAAGAACGAAAGAAAAGAAGCGCAAGCTCACTTCTGCGCGATTTGCTATTATTGTACTCTCTTGCTACTAAGTATATATAATGATGTTACATGAGCGGAGAAAGTTGTCAGGTCAAGTAGAACTGCTTTTTTTGTTGTTGTTGTTTCATTACTTTTTTTTGTATATGCGACGCAGTTTACTATAAAACGCCCTCAGAGGTGAGCTTCGCTATTTAACCAAAGTACTGAACAACAACGCGGGGGCAATTGTGAGTCTTTACTGCATTTCGCGAGTACACAAGCAGACATATATCACTGCACATTGTACTTCATCTTTTTTTTTCACTTTGTTATGAAAGTAGCCACGACGACGACAATATCATCAAGTGAGGCGAATCAAGTATCTATTTCTGTCACTATCATTTCATCAAATTTTTGCTTCTTGCAGTACAGATGCAGACACACACAGTTGATTTATGCACTGGCATATTGCCTTGCTTTTGGCAACGATGATCTGCTACTGCTGTGTGATACTTTTCCTCTCTTATCCGTAAATCCTATTCCTTTTTTTGGTTTCCCTTTCTTTTTCTTATTTCGTAAAAACAAAAAAATAAATCTGTTTGTAGGTAATCGTTAAATAATAAACATGTCTCACTGCAAGTTCGAGCACCCCCGCCACGGCCATCTTGGCTTCCTTCCCCGTAAGCGCTCCCGCCAGATCCGCGGCCGCGCGCGCGCCTTCCCCAAGGATGACCCCTCCCAGAAGCCCCACCTCACCAACTTCATGGTGTTCAAGGCCGGTATGACCCACATCGTGCGCGACGTGGACCGCCCCGGCTCCAAGGTGAACAAGAAGGAGGTCGTCGAGCCTGTCACCATCCTTGAGGCTCCCCCCATGGCGATTGTCGGTATCGTCGGCTACCGCCAGACCCCCGTCGGCATGAAGGCCATCGGCACCGTGTGGGCCCACCACACCAGCGTCGAGTTCCGCCGCCGCTACTACAAAAACTGGAAGCAGTCCGCTCAGCTGGCCTTCACTCGCCAGAAGCAGTTCACCAGCACCAAGGAGGGCAAGATCGCCGAGTCCCGCACTCTGGCCGCCTTCGCCAAGAAGGCTGAGGTGATCCGCGTCATCGCGCACACTCAGCTCCGCAAGCTGCGCAACAACCGCGTCGGCGTGAAGAAGGCGCACGTCCAGGAGATCCAGATCAACGGTGGTGACGTTGCCGCCAAGATCGCTCTCGCCAAGTCTCTGCTCGAGAAGGAGGTGCGCGTGGACTCCGTGTTCCA
>JASANZ010001994.1:0-31049 GCA_030849805.1 Sergeia podlipaevii | reverse complement strand
GATCATGACAGTCGCGCCATATGGCCAAAGAGCACCGAGCAAGTATCTCTTTTCCTTTGTTGCGCTGCTCAATGTGTGTGTGTGTGTGTGTGTGTGTGGGGTGGGATTGAGTGCATTGGGGGCAATGTCGTCCAAGTTCTTTTTTTCTGGGTTTATTTGGTACTGATTTTTTGTTGTTGTTGTGGATAGAAGTGGAGGCTGTTGTTTATAAAGGATTCTATGTAGGTTGATAATGCTCTCGTTGTTTTCATGGGCAAGTATCAACAATGAAAAACAGGAAAGCGACTTTTTCGTAATGGAAACCTTGCTTTTGTGTTGGGTATTTAGCGGCTTTTTAGGTTTCTATCTGTTTTTCTTCTATAGGTCGTACGTACAGACTTTTTCGGCATGGATGTGCTGAATTAGATGGAGGTGCTTTCATAAGTACTATTTGGAGTTTTGGATGGAAGGGAACTCAGTGCTGTATGTGCAGATGGTGGAGGTATGAATGTGGTGCCCGCATCTATCTGAGCAGACGTGCATATCTATCATAACCCGCTATACTGATAGCAAAAAATAAAAAAACCTCAATCGTTTTGTGGTAGCAATATATATATATATAGAAAACAATAATAAAAAATGTATATGGTGAACTCCCTCAAGAGTACAGTTATCTCTACTTATTTGTATTCTTTTTCTTGGGCATAGCAACTGCAAAAACATGCGCGCGCTTGTACCCACAACACTCACGGAGGAGGCGTTCTACTTGCCGCTGATAGCTCACGCATTTTGATTGATCGACATTGCCATGACAGAAGATTATAAAGGTAGATGGCGTCAGTGCACGCGCGGATGAAACATAACCATCTGCGTGGACGTACGGCGCTAGCACAATCATTGCTACTGCCGCGTTCACCATCTTTTTGAGCTTGGCAGCACCCTTCCACTCAGAGATAGAGAGCGAGAGCACTGCTATAGGCCCAGAAGCGGAGATGAAGCGAGTGTTTGCTTTTGGCAGAAGTTCGCTGATGCTGCCGTGACAGTCTTTCACTTCGTACGTGCAAAGCCCATGCGTGAGACCATTCACCACAAACGTGGGAGCCTCTAACACACAGCGTACGTCGGGAGGCGCTGTAAACTTCGTAGTGGTGCGCAGCAACTGCGCAATTATACGCTGCCGTGCTGGGACAGTAAGCGCCTTGAAGTCCACTCACTGTGGAGCGCTGGCGAGGTTTACCCTTCGCACACGCACGTACTTCGGCTTTCGGTCTACTACATGGGACTCCCCTTTGTAAGTTGACACCGCGGCTGTAGCGGTCGGCCTGGATGAGGCAGCAGCGCTGTGAATAAGCGAGCGCGCTGACGTGATGTGCTTTCCGCCTGCGGAGCGTGACGAAGATGAGACTAGACTTGCATTGGCGCTAAAGTCGATCTCTTTCATAATTCGTTCGGCCTCGTCATCGAGGGAGAAAACGTATCGAGCTGCAATGCGCCTCTCTAAAGATGTTGGGGCACCAGCTTGCGGGTTTCCTATTCCTTGCCGACGCGCTGCTCTTTTGGTTGCAGTCCCAGACTTGGTGGCAGTAGAAGCTGCACTTACACTATGTGCCATCCCACTCGCACCCATGATGTCACGAGCAATGCTTATGCTATCAATGCCTCCGGGACCGTGTGCATCAGTCACTGCTGCCGCCACCGATGCCGCCAGCACCGCATCTTCCTTGCTAATATGCGTAGTGTCGATATCCTGAGCCAGACCCGCGTCCTCAGATTTCTTGCCTAACTGCAGGGCCTTCTCTTCTTGTAGCAGTTCATTTTCAATCTCCTCGTACATTTCCCGCATGTCGTCCTCGTCACACTTCTCCGTTTCCCGGGAAGCAATAAGGGCTTCGATGCGAGGTGATGCGCGCTTGATGCTGCTTGGTGTGCTCTTGCTCTTCTGGTTGCTGGTACTGTTCCTACTGCTGACCACTGCTCTTGAGTGGGTCCCGCCACCGTCGCTATTGCTACTTGTTGCGGTAAGCCCAGTGAATTCTATGTTCGGCATCGTTCCCTCCAGAGATGGTGCTGTGGTAGTTGTGTAGAGCTGAAAAAAGAAAGGTGTGCTGGTATCCACTATCAGAGAGTGATCTCCGAGCGAGAATGCTGCCGTGGCAGCGCCTGCATCCTGCGTTTCAGCACGTAGCCTTTCGTGAGTCTCCTTTGGCGCCTGTTGATTCATCGATGCTCGCGTCAGCTGCACTTCTTCATCCGTTGCAGGTTCCACAAAGGCAGTTGCGTTGTCGGTGTGGGTAGGGTGGCCACCGGTTGCGTGTTGCAGTATTCTTTTTTCTCCGTCTTCAACGGTGTTTTCCTCTTCTGCTGTCTCACCCATATATCTATCCCCCGCCTCAACCGTGTTCGACTCTGCGCAAAAATCAGAAGCCACGTCGTCTTCGATGTGCACCGCACCGTTTTCTTCTTCTACCTCTTCTTCTCCTGCCGCAGCATCCGTCATCCCAGAGCGGAGCAGGTCTTCGACGCCGCGCGCGGTCGCATTGTCCACCACGCACACCGTCATACCATCTCTTCCAGCTAGTTTTTGCAGTTCTGCACTCTTGGCTCGCGCCATGGCAGGTGAAAAAGAAGCACAGAACACAATCACATACGGAATCGAATCGAGAGACGCAACAGGGGACGAAGAGGAGGAGGAGGAGCCATCCTTTCCTAGCGCCTGCACCGTGGCAGCCTCGCTCGCTCCCTTGAAAGAGTGCAAGTCAATGAAGTAGGGCACGCCGGTGTCGGGACTCACCTGCGTGATCGCCGTCTCCAGTGCACTCGTGTTGCTGTCTGTCCAGTCCGGGCAGTTGACAACAAACACGTTCGCAGTGGGCCCCGGTAGCTCCACCCCTGCGTGATTGGCGAGAGGGGCGGTTCTGGCACCGATGAACACACGCGCGGAGATCGAATCACCTTGAGTGTTGTCACTGCCACCGGCGACGTCCGCTTTTTCGTCCTCACCGATATCACCGTCGCCCTCCTCTGGCGCCTTATCGCTTTGAGGCTCAGAATGACGGAGGTCCTCCATGTATAGCTCGTCCATTGCGTCTGTGATGTTTTCCTCCGCCTCCGACTTCGCCTCGCATACCGCCTCTGCCATTTCAGTCTCGCTTGTATTCTTCTTTGCGTCCGCCTCTGCCACTGGATCGACATCGGCGAGATCACTAAGACAGGGATCCACAACCATATTGGCATCCAGCCGCGGAACGCCAGATAGTTTTGCAATGCCTTCAGCGTCCTCTCTATTGATAGAAAACTTAGATGACGCGGCCCCTTGCGTTGCCACAGTGTTCGTTGTAGCTGCCCTCGTCGTCGTGGCGGCCGGCTTCGAAGCCCTCTTGAAGTCTTGCAGATCGCTACGACTCTGTAGAGCACTAAGGACGCATACTGAGGTACCCTTCAGATCGGGCTCGCTGTCCAGCAGGTCGGTCAACTCCTTCTGGTATCGATCCGCCGCCATCCTCTTGTACGGAGACTTGATCACCACCACTAGAGCTGGGATGGACTCAGTGGTGTCTGGATCGTTGATCATCTTACGAGTTTCCTCAGCATGCGCAGCTGCAATACTCTTAAGCAGTTTTGGCACAAACAGCCGCATGCTCCGTACCTTTTTCCTAATGTCCAGCATGAACAGATTCGCCAACCGCGGGAGCGTTGGATGGTTCGATGCATTGGCAAGTGTATGGGTGTCCACGTCATAGTACACACACGGAATACGTTTCTTATAACTGCTAGAAACGAACCTCCGCTGAGCTTCAAGGGCAGACACAGAAAGCACTGACTGGAAGTTGGTGTGCTGACGCATGCACATGGTGCCAACACAGCTACCATGCATTGTAACGGAGAAGCAAGTGGAGGCAAAGACACCGCTAGCTAAGCGGCCAGCATGGTTGTGAGAAAACATAGCTTCTCTTTCCTTTGTTGCGGTTATCGTCTTTTTTCTTACACTCTATATTTCTATAGTGTTGCGCAAAAACACGGAGAAGTTAACAAATTACAGCGGTAGCTGATAAAAAGAAATGGGTACGTGTTTGACAACTGTGTTCTATGTTTATTAAGCCAAAGGTTTTTTTTAAAAAAAATGGCGACACTATAATTTTTTTTTTTATGCAAAAAAATAAAAGTGAGCTTGCGTCAATCTCCTTTTTTTATGTATAATGGAGAAGGTGTGTAGTTCAAAGAAGAGGAACAAAAAAATGCTATATATATATGTGTGTGTGTGTGTGTGTGTGTGAGGGAGAGCTTAATGCTCCTACGCTTAGCATGTAATGAATACAAGGTTTGTCTATCCTACAATTGCCACCCTATTTACTTTTTTTTTTTTTTTTTCGATATCCACGCACGTGCAAAGGAGAAAAAAAAAGCAAAAGAAGCTTCACCACTCTTCTCTATTCGCAGTTTCCTCTAACTAGTGGGCACGAGCGCCTAAATACACGCGCAAATCAACTACTATATATATGTGCACGAGCTGCAGATGAAATGAAAGCAAAGTCTCGTCTTCTCTTTTCTCTTCTTCTCTCCCCCTTTTCCTTCTCTAATAAGAATAGATAACGAATCTGCTCTGTTAAATATATTTGAGAGGTGCTCCGCACTATTAGGCAATCCAGAAAGATTTGCTCTCAGCAGCCTTGAGCTACTCAAACTTTAACAAAAATAAGGTAAAAAGTATATATATACGTAAGTTGAAAGAGAGAGAGAAAAAAAAATTAGTGATAAAGCTGCTGACGTAGCAGGAACAAAGAAAAACGCGATAAAAACACAACATTGGTGCCAATACATTCAGAAAAAAAAAATGAACAATACTCTCAAAACATTGCCGTTACGACATGATTTGATACACGACCAAGTTAAATATGCTAACAAATCTGTTATGTCAAAGCACACACTTGTGCAAAGCGCCAACACCTCTCTTAATATTTTTTTTTCTTGTGCTTCATACCGATGTGATCAATGCCTTTCCTTCTGGCTACTTCAGAAGACTCATATTTTTTCCTTTACTTTTCTTTTGTAGTACTCACCTTATAGCAGCCCCCCCCCTTCTCCTTCCCTCCTTCCCTCCGCAAACTGTGCGTGCAGTGCACATATGCAGCTCTTGTGATAATTAGAGTGGGTGGCAACTGGGCGAGTTCCTACCACTCCAACACCCACACATATAAGTACACCCAGGTGTGCTTTATCATAGCATCAAACAACAACAACAAACTCTGCGCTAAATTATAATTGAATATATTTTTGTTCATCTCAGTACATATATTCGTGTGTGTGTGTGTGCTTGTGTTGGGTCCCACTGGAGATTAAGATGATAGCTGACGCGCGCACACACACACACTTTCTAATACAGCTGGGGGGGGGGTATTCTACCTCTTTTTTTCTCCAAATTAGATTATAATAGTAATTATTATAAAAAGAATAACACAACATAAAAATAAAGCATTCAATAATAATAATAATAATAAAAACGCGGCATCTTCTGCACTGTTTCTATCGTCCTCTCTTTCAGAGGAAAAAAAAAAAAGAAAACAAAGAGCACATATTGACCGCTTTCTTACTTCCCTTCACCCACTCACAGCTGGGTGCACAGGAACTGAACATTCAGCTCCATGTAGGAGCACGGGAAGGGAATGTCATACGCCTTAAGGGTGTTGGGGTGAACCACGCCGAGCTGGCCAATAAGCACCTCCTGTCCCTGACGGTGCAGGAAGATGTCCATCGCACGACCAGGGAAGAAGGCGCCATTGGTGCCCTTCGTCGCCGTGTACACGTCGCCAGTGTAGCCAAGGGGCTCTCTTCCCTTACGTGGAATGCCCAACTTCACCAGTGCTAGCTCTGCAAGACCATAAATATCCTCAAAGCTGCTCGAGTTACTGCTGCAGTGCAGAGCGGCAAGACGGCGCTGGTTGCGGGCTCCAGGAGTGGGGTAGTGATCCTCATCCGGGAGCTCTAGAACAGGAGGAAAGTTCTTAGCGTTGTCGAGCAGCATGACATCAGCGCATTCAAAGAAGCGGTGCGGAAGCGGCTGGGACTTATTGGCGCTGAGGGTCTTGAGCAGCCCAGGCATCAGGGAAGGACGGCACACCTGGAACTCAATCGTCTGTGGGTTGCCAATGTGGACGGCAACGTCGTCATCCACGCGGCCAAGATTGGCAAAGGCATCATCGCGAGAGCACAGAGAGAAGGTGAGCAGTTCGGTGTATCCCGCGCTGGCCATCTCGATGCGCAGCAGGTGACCGAGCTTGCTCACGGGTCTTTGTGTCACGTCTCCGTGAGTGTGGCACTCGGTATACTTGATGTTATCATAACCATATGCGATGGCGACATCCTCCATGATATCAGGGGGACCGAGGACATCACTGCGCACCGCGGGCACCTCCACCGTCACCGTGTCCTCAGTGACTGTCTTGATCTCGTACATCATCTTCTTCAGCAGCTCCGCACACTGAGCGCCATCCTTCATCTGAACTCCAATGATTGAGTTGAGCCGCGGCACCGACACGATAATTTCCTGAGTCTCAAGCACAGGGCAGGCCTCGCTCTTAGTACCATCGGGAGCCTCCTCCTCATACTCCACGAGGACGGCCTCGACGCTGAAGGGGTTCTCACAGTACATGGAGAAGGCGCACACAATCTGATTGACAAGCACCTGTGCCTTGTAGTGATCTGGGGCAGTACACTCAATGAAGATGTCCTTAGTGTCCACCGAGATGGCGGAGTGGCTGGAGTTGATGATAGGTGGCAGCGAAAGAACTGTGCCCTTGGAATCCATAATGACCGGGTAGTTGGGCAGGGAGGATATAAGCGGGATGTACTTGCTGATGTGACGGTCCTCGGCGTAGTACTGCTCGAGTCCATTGCCAGCGCAGTTCAGCTCGCGAGTCTGGCGCAGGGGAACAAAGCGAATATCTTCCTTCGGCTTAGCAGCGTACAGAAAGTGCTTGGAGCCGATCTTGCCAAGATCGTGCGTGCCCACAGAGGCCAGTGTGCGGCGTCGGGCCAGTCCAGAGTGCAGCTTCTCCTGGAAGTCGATAAAGCTATTGTAGCTCCGCTCGTTGAACGTGATGTTCTTGAGGACGGCGCACACTACATAGTCACGTACGTTCTTGACGCCCTTCTTCACCGTCATTGTATAGAGTGGGTTTGCGCGGTTGAGTACTTGATAGCGGGGCATGGGCATAAGACCAAGGAACACTTTGAGGGCGACCGACATACCCTCAGCAGAGAGCAGATCATAGCGGTTGGCGGGAGTGTCAATCTTGTAAAGCACCTCGTCCGAAAGATGATCCATCGCTGAGGGCTGAGCCGCAAGAACAGACTTGCCCTGCTCGCGCATGTACATCTCCTTCTCGCTGGTAATGTCATCGAGCTCCACACCAAATTCAAAGCAGACATCCTCAAACTGAGTGTCTGTGTAGGTGCGGCCGAGAAGACGCCATAGGAAGTCACGTGCAACCGCAAGAGTAGGCATTTGAAATAGCTATGTATGAGTGTGTGTGTGTGTGTGTGTGTGTGCTGTGCGCAGAAGTAGAAAGTGACCCGTTTCTCTCTTTTTTTTTTTGCTGTATCTTGGAATAATGCAAGCAAAAATGTTCGTTATATAGCACTAAACGATTATTCCCTTTATGTTTGAAAGTAAAAGCAAAAAAAAAAGCAAAAGTAGGCAATAAAAATGATATTGAAGAAGAAGCAAAGGTTCACTTTCATCTAGAAAAATAAAGACAGCACCAGGTAGTTTCCGACAAATGCAGTTAACATCATCTCCGCAAAGGAAAGAGAGATATCTCATCTAGCAAATGCCTCCATATTCTTTTTAAAAAAGTTCGACTACTGTTTTTATTTTCCCCAGTTACCGTTTCATTCTTTTTCTTTCTTTCTTTCCCTCTTAAAATACAAATGTAGAATCCAGCAAGGTATATAGTACTTGCTTGCGCGTTCACCACACGAGTTCGCGGCAAAAGATACGCGCGCGTTAACACATATGTACAGTGAGATAATTTCAAAGAGAGAAGGAGAGAAAGAAAGGAATTAAGAGAAAGCTTGAATTGGAGCGCAGCTCAAAGAAATGAAAAACTAAGAGTCAAGAGCCTAAACAAGCTTCTCTACAAAAGAAAAAAATAAATGATGATTTATAAACGACTACGGATTGCTCACAGACGGCAATAGCAAGTGTGTAAAGTGACTTGCATTGATCTTCGTCTTTCTACTTCCTTTCTATCTTGTTATATATATATATATATAAACATACATAAAATAATAATAATAATAATACCGTTTACTCCTTCCCTTCCTCGTTCTATACTTTAGATTTCCATAACTGTGGTAGCGCTTTCACTGATAGTGCCGTACACAGACGGATGCTGAGAGAGAGAGAGAGAGAGAGAAAGATAACAAAACAAAATAAAAACAAACAAAAAAAAAGTAAATTAAATCTTTTAAACACTCTAAATAAAGGTACAGCCTCACACGCTCCAATATAACTGTCGTGCTTTAAAGTGTGAGCCCCCCCTTTTTTTCCCTTTCTCTCTTTATATTTGCAAAAGACAGCGCAGTTGCCCGCAAAAATGAAGAAGGGGCATTTTTTTTTTTATGTGTGTGTGCGTGTCTCCTCCGCGTAACTATTGCGTAGGAGAACGAAGAAGACACAGACATCTTCATAAAAAAAATAATAATACAGATAAGTTATAGATATGTATCTGCACGGAACAACTTGTAGCGTCGTCGCACCAACCAGAGAAGAAAAATACTGAAGAAAAGAAAACAAAAAAAAAAACACGATGCTTTACAACAGTTCAACAATTTTTTTTTTAAAAAGAAATAAAACAGTTTTATTAATAAACGAAAAACAGTAACTACATACTCATTTACTTCAGACGTTATATATATTTGATAAAAAATACCTCTTCAAAAAAGAGAAAAGGAAAAGGAAAAGAAAGACACAAAAAATAGCACAAAGAGAGGGAGAGGGAGAGGGAGAGGGGAGAAAGAGGAGGAGGGGAATGGCTGTTCAGGACTGGCACAACACTACAGCTACCCACAACCGGCTCAACAAACAAACAAACAAAAAGGAGAAGCACGCCATCTTGCCGCGCAGACACACACACACACATATACTTTCTCGCTCACTTGCTATTTTTCTTTTTGTTTCTCATGCAATAGACCGATGCTGATAAAAAATGCATATTTTTTCCTTTCTTTTAAAAGCAGGCCGTGCCTAAAAAGCAACTGATAGCTCATTTTATCATATATATATATATATACGCGATGGATGACGCAGTGTTCACGCAAGGGCAATCCTCACTATGTATATAGTGAGGAAACATAGTTGCGCATTGGGTATGATGTACCAAGCGCACGTTAGCAAAAAACAAACAAACAAGGAAATCAAGATAAAATATTTTTTTTTAAAGAAAAAGAAACATTAAAGAAAACAACGGGTGCTGATTTCAGAGCGGACCAAACAGTTCTGCTGGCATATCTCAGTTCAAGGAAAGCACTGTTTTAGGTTCGGCAAAAGACCGCTCCCATTTTTTTGTCAAACATATACGTAAGACCAGCTCAGGAAGTTGTGGTGCTCATGGGAGTTTCAGACAGCGGCTCGTTCGCATCAAAACCATCCATTGCGACGTAGGCGACGACGCCATTGGCATCATAACGCACAGAGCACGTCTTGGGTGTCGTGACGCCGCGCCACTTGTTAATCCAAACTTGAAGGATCGGCACAGCCTCAACGAGAGCGGGGTCAATCTCATCACAAATGCGGGTGCCGGGGATGAGGAGGTACGCAGCAGGAATGCACAGCAGTGGCGTGACAAGATGACCGGCAATAATGAGCCAAACGACATTGTCAAAGTTGCAAGGCGTAGATTTAAGATCAATAGGCCAGATGGTCTCCATGAGGATGGCGCCAATCGTACCCGACATGGTGGCGCCGAGGTTACTGAAACTTGCGAGGATGGCAAACATCGTGCTTTCGCAACCCTTCGGGCACAATCGCGAGATGAGCATGTTCATAGGCATGTAGCTGAGCATGTAACACACCTGGTACGCCACCGCGTCGCCAAGGATGTACATGGCATGATCAGGAATGCCAATGGCGATGTTCCAGCGCTTCACCATGATCACATCAAAGATGGATGCCACAATCTGGACCAAGGTGGTGACGATGAGGGTAAGGCGGTAGCTGCGGGTCGTACAGAACTGGGAGAAAAGATAGACGCCGAGGAGCCCAGCGCAGTTTCCGATCACGGCGGAGATGGTGTTGTAAAAAGTCTGACTGAACTGTGGGCCGTTGGGCAGGCAGGCGGCGTCTGCCATGTAGAAATTGTCGAGTGCGCCGGGGATGAGCAGGTAGACGGTAAGCTGAAACCACCCAAAGAGATTTGCCTTCATGATTGTGAGGGGAATGCAGAAGAACCCGGTTATACACAGCACCACAGAAATGATCACAGAACCGTAGAGGAGCTGGTAGGTATTGGCGACGATGGTAAGGATGGCCAGTGCAACCACCCCAATGGTCATGAGAAACCCATAGGCAACGACAGCCACATTGCGCGACACCATTTCCGTATTCACCTCGATGATCCCGCAGCAACAAGAAGGAGTATGGAGCTTCATGCCTTGCTCATCACTGGAGGGAAACTCTGCTTCTGAGTTGTCGGCAGCGGCATCTCTGTTAGGCAACTCGCAGAGCTCGTCAAACTGTACCAGAGACAAGTCACCGTCGTTGGGCAAGGCCGCGTCATCGGGGATGAGAAACGCATCCGCAACTGCCTTTTGCTCTTCGCACATGACAACGGCTGAGTCGCCAATGCTGCTGAAGGACCCATCATCGGCTTCCAAGGCACGTTGTCGCTGCTTTTCCTTCTCCTGTGCCATAACAAAGGCGTAGTCCTCTGCGCGGGCAACGCGGTTGGTCTTTTCGCCGTACCAGTTCAGGATAAAAAAGAGGGCACAGAAGGCTTGGAGACCAGCAGAAATGTAAATTCCAACCTGAGGGAGCTTGGCGTCTGAGAGAGGGCCCTGAATACCTGAGGCGATAATGGTTCCGACCATGATGGCGACCCATATGGATGAGATGAGGTTCACGCCAGGAAGAGGCAGGAGCTTTACGAGGCGGCTGTAGTGACCTTCGGAAAGAACGTCAACATTGGCAATGCAAAACATGGCGATAAAGATGAGACCCGCAGCACCAGAAGCACTGCTCGGTTTGGAGGGAAGTAGCCCATACGCAATGGTACAGGCGCCGCCAACCACGCACGAGGCCGCCATGTACCATCGCTTGGTGTATTGAAAAAGAGCAAAGGTGTCACTCATGGACGCAGAAAAGGCCTTGATGGAGAACCCCATGGAACTGATGGTAGACATGCGCTGGTACACCTCCGGAGTGACACCGTAGCGCTTCATGAAGACCGGGTACACAGAGAAGGAAATGAGATTTTTGCCAATACCCTTACCTAAAAGGTAGACAATGCTGAGAGCGCTGAAACACTTGGGTCCAAAGGCACGCACGGCGGAGCTGAAAACAGGGATCTTACTTGTCAACGGGACAATCTCAAACAGTTGTTTGGCACCTGGATGAGTAAACACAAACTCCACCTCCTCTTCAGCTGTTATGGGCTCTACGTGGTCCTGCCAGCTGTCGGCAATGTTGCCTGTTGGGGCGCTTTCATGTGTGTTGATAAAGGTCATTGTCCCCTCCTCTTCTTCCACCCTTTTTGAGAGTGAATTACAACCACGGGCAAATAATAAAAATGTATTGTAGAACTCTGGGTGTTTTTCCCCCTTGTTGTTATTCTTTCGATATTTCTCTTGTGTGAGTGTGTGACAGAGATTTAATATCAAATATAGTTTTATATCTTTTTCATTAAATGAAACTTGCAGAAATAGAGAGCAGAAAAGCGAAAATGGAGAGGAGGAGCAGGGTTCAAAAATAATAATAATAATAATAGACACATGGAGGTACCATCAAAGGAAAAGAAGGCAACATAATACAAAAAGTTGATAAGGCACTTCAAAAGATAGCGCACTACTGGAAGAAGAAAGAAAGAGAGAAAGGGAGAGAAAACGGACTTTAGAAGAAAGGTATGCACACCGTTTAAGCAGACAAAAAATCAGATAAGGAGGTGGGGGGGGGGGAAGGAGGGAGAAAAGGAAAAAAATAGCTGCTGCTTTTGTCCGACGACCACGCTCCTGCACACAATTGCATTTTGTGGAGGGGGGGGGGTAGGGGGAACAAAAAAACAGAAAACAGATAAGTGAATAAAGCGGTCAAACAAACAAAAAAAAGCAAAACAATTCTTCAACTTTGTGACACCACTTCACAAGTACCAGTGCCAATACACCAATGTTCATTCCCTGTGTGAACCCCCTTGTGCTGGCGCATGCACTCATATTTAGATTTTGCAAAAACAACAACAACACTGTAACATATGCATCACTTCTTCGCTTTCTTCCTCTCCATTAACAAGCTAATACGTTCCTGGATAGCATCCCGAGTAGATTTCTTTTCGCTAGAAGATCCACCAACACCATGGCCAGCCGCCGCTGCCATCTGCTTCTGATTCTTCTCTTCCCGCTCACGCGTCGCTGCCGCTGCTGCCACAGTGCGGTTCTCAAACTGCTTGATCTTCCGTAAAGGATCGAGACTTTGTTTTTTTAGCAAGTCAAGTTCCTTCCGCAGCCGCACTGACTCCGAGGAGCCGATATGACCCGTTGTCACAGGCACCGTTGCAGATTCGCTCTCCTGCTCCCCCTCCTCCTCGCGCGCACGCTTGATGCCACTGGAGTGAGACGCTGATGCGTGCTCCTTCACCTTGACATCTCCCTCAGGTGTCTTGGCAGGAAGAGATGACTCGTCCTTCTTAAACTTATTCATAAAGTTTCCAAACCGTCCTGCCTCTGCTGCCGTCCCTAGCGATAACGAAGCATTTGCAGATGTTGTGACGGTATGGATCATGCCAGTCCCAGTGCCGCGGGGACCATCGCCTTGTTCCGCCGCCACTCTGCGCGCTTCTGCTTCGTACTCAGCAGCAAAAATGCCTCTTGCACGACGTTTGTGGTCTCCCAGCTGACCGCTCTGTCCGTCCGCAGAAGACGCGAGCACGAGTTCGTCGTAGCGTCGTTCCTCCTGGTCTCTCAACAGCTCCTTGTTGCGCTCCTCATGTCGCTTCTTTTCTTCTTCTTGCTTTTCTTGAATGACCTCTACCTTTCGGAGATTGCCATATGTAAGAGGGTGGAAGCTCTTGTTCCGGTTGATGTTTTTACTGTGAGCCCTATACATTATTACTTTAGAAAAAAAAAATGAATGAAAGGCTTCTGCTTTTTTTTTTTTCTTCTTCTTCTTCTCCTTCTTCCAAGTAAAATGAATGTAGTAGCAGCAAGTAAAAAGAAAAGAAAAGAAATGTATATATATATATATAAGCAACCTAAAAAAAATTTCAAAAATAAACTCAAAACACAGCTATTTGAACACGTACGGGCAAAGGACTATTCAAAGAAACAGAATAAAATAGGAAGAGAGAAAATATGAAAGAGGATACTGGCATAGCGGTGGGATGCATCTTTGAAAATTATTCACACTTACCAATGGCATCCAGTTGGCAAGCCAAAAATAAATAAATAAGGTAAACATAAGGAGAAAAGTGTGCCCCTTTTCAAAGTTACATCAATAAAATTGATGTCATTTTTTTTTTGTTGTTGTTGAGAACAATGCTTCCCTGGTTAACAGTGCATAGAAACTTATCGTTGCATTAATACAAATAAAGTAATGGTATCTGTGAAGCATAGCCAGGAGATAGTTAAATGATTCCCCTCTCCCTACTCTCCTCCCCCCCCCCCACACACACGCACATGTGCTCGCGTGTATATATGAGATGTTAATGAATGCTGGAGACATCCATTTCTTCATACGGGCCTGAATCCACAAAGGGCACAAAGTCATCTCCATGCTGCGCTGGATACTCCACATCCCACAGTGTAAGACCATGCACCGGCGCAGGCGGCAGTCGTTCTCGCAAAAACTTCTTGCGCGACACTTCGAACCCGCTGTTAAACGCGTGCTGAAGCTCCATCTCATCCCAGAGCCCGTGTCCACTCGCCTTGAGCACGCTCACCATATTGCGTATCTGATGCCTCAGAAAGGACGGGCCCACAAACCAAAGGAGCACTTCATCATCTTGCCTGACGACGCTGACGCTATCAATCGTGCGAACAGTGGGAAGGTTCGTGCGCGCCTTGTGGTACTCGCGTGGCTTCGCGGAAAAGCTGACGACGCGCTGACCATATTCATTGAAGGTTGGCAGCGCCGCCGCACGCTGAAGGTTTGTGAGGCCCTTCTCTAAAAACTCCTTCGGTGCTCCCTCTCCTTTCATGCCGCCCCGCCTCTCACGATGGTCAATCGTGGGCTGCGCATGCTCTGCAATATACGCGCCAGAGGACAACCCCGGCGTCGAGCGAGCTGCCCTACGAAGCGCATTGGCCATCTTGGGATCCGCAAAGTAACCATAGTCCTTGGTGCCTTGCATGGCTTGTGCGAACCTCTGCATTCTCGCCACATCCAGCTGTCTATCCACGTGCCACTGCAGCCCCGCATCAAACAGCGGCGGCGCCACGCGGTTGAGAATCCGGTAGCAGTACACGCGTCGCACTCCGCTGTGGCGCGCGTGGAAGTCCTGGTTACGGCACGGGTGGCAGCTAAGAATAGCCAAGGGCTGACGCCGTTGCTGCAGCCACAAGGTAGCACGCTGAAGAATAGTTCGCGGCTGCATTTCGACTTCGCTAGGGACGTCTACGTGACAGGCAAGGCGGCGCACAGAGACCCCAGTCTCAGGGATCACAGCAGACACCACAGTGACAGCTGGAACATCCAACGCCACCGCTAAGGCCTCCTCCAACACAGAGCGGGCGTGATAGCGCGTAGACATGCCCTCGTACGATGCTGCCGATGAAGAACCCGCACCGGCATTCGCGTGATTGTCATCGAGTGGCACGCGCTTGACTGAGCCATCTGCCTGCACTACTTGCCTATATAACTGTTTGGCAGTGTTCTTGAACCATCCATCAAAGTCGCTCCCTTGATACTGCACGTCCACGCGGTAGCGGGTCATACCCGGTGGGACTATCTGCTGTCCAGGAACATAGCGTGGTGCGGCAGACTCGGTTTCACGAGCCACGCCGATTGCATCATCAGGTTTCTGTCTCACAGGCGGAAAGTAAAAGAAATCATCGTCAAGGAGTTCTTGTTCAAGTGTCTCAATAGCTGTGAGCTCCCTGGCTGCACTACTCTCAGGATCGACAAGAGTGTCGCCAGTATCCTCGTCGTACTCAAACCCGCGTCGAGCCCCAGAAGGCTTCTTCAGTGTCTGTTGCTGTTGTTGCTGCTGAAGTGAAGTTGCCCAGCCTTCATCTACATCGGATGTTTCAGCAGGAGATCGAATGGACGCAACACGACCACCGTGTTCACCCACAGGAACCGCGAAACCGGGTCGCTGATAAAGCGACACACGAGTTGCATCATCGCGAAAAAGACTGGTCAGCCGTTCGCTGCCTTGCCTTCTATCCACAGCTCTCTCTTCGCTCGTTCTGTGCCTAGCATTCCATGGAGATGATCTGGTCTTGCTGGCGCTGTGAGGCACCGACGACGGTGATTGCGCAGGAGAAGAGGTGGGGAGATCCTCACCTGCCGCTCCTGTACCCTCCTCACCCTTGTCGTTGCTCTGGAAGCGCACCGCGCACTGTGCTGCAGCCAACGGGCCTGTGCGGCGCACAACAAGCGCAATTCTACGTTGCATCAAAAAAAAAAAAAAAAGGATAACCAATGTCTCTTCCTTCGCTCTCCGCTTGAGACTGGCACAATTTTATAATCTTATTGCTCCCTTTTGACACGCACGCACAAGAAACAAGAAAGTGAGCAAAATGTTTGTATTTGTAGCTAAAGCGCTGCACACGTAGACAGCAGTAATCACTTTTATGTGGAAAATTTTTTTTTAAAATGCAGATAAAAAAAAAAGCAAAGAAGTGTATTTAAAATGAAAGTGTATCGGTAAGCCATTACTTGAGAAATAAAGAATATCACTATTATCATCGTTATCAATGTGCTAAGCGTCTTTTACTAGCATCTCTTTCGCGAAGACACCTCCATGGTGCATCTACTATATTTGAGACATCACAGTTCTCTTCCACCTCTATACAATTTTTTTTGGCTGTTGTAATTTGAAATAAATTTAATGCTTCAAAATAAAAAATAAAAAATAAATAAATAAAAAATACGGCACAACTCTGCAGTTCGACATCTGCATCACAACAAATAGGACACACGCTTGCTCGTGCTATGCTCCAAAAAACGTATAGCAGCAATCAAACAACAACAACAACAAAAGCACCATCATCCACATCTCCTCTATTTTTGCCTTTCCTTGCCACTTCATCAGCATAAAAAGAAAATAGAAACAAGATAGCAAAAGAAAAGGAAAGAGAAAAAAACTTAGCAAGACAATAAAAAAATAAAAAAATGTCCGTAATCCGACTATCTCTTTAGTACTTCCCCCCTCCTCTCTCTTTCTCCTTCGAACGTTTTGTCTTTTAGCACTCGCACACTCATCCTTCTTTCTCGCCTTCGTTCCCCCGTCACTTCTCATAATGCAAAAGAACAGACACAACTGGCTTTGTGTGCCCGGTGAAGCTGGTGCACTGCGGCTTCTCCGCCATGAGCGAGCTCCACATGCGCACAGTGCTGTCGCTGCTCGCGGTGAAGAGGTAGTTGCAGCAGTCGCTAAGCACACAGTCCCATACCCAGCGATCATGCCCAGATAAAGACTTCAGCGCACGGAAGAAGAAGTCCTTCTCCATCGCTGCGGCCTGCTGCTGCTGCTGCTGCTGCGAGGAAGTGGCGAGTTCACCCTCAGCGGGGGCTGAAACAATTTTTGTCTTCGCTTGTTGCTGCTGTTTCTGCTCTTCCACAGCCTCACCTTCGGCGTCGGGCTCTTTATGAATAAGCTCAACTAGTGGTGAAGCGGGGCCTTCGCTGGTGGTAGTGACAGCAGCCACCGCGGCTTCCGCTTGATCAGCTGGAGCTTGTGTGGAGGCCACAGACACTTCATTCTGAGAGCCAAAGGCGCTTGGTTCACGTTGAACGGCAGTAGCCGCAGCTGCAGTGGCATCGTCCTCGTTGTTCACGCCACTGCCGGCCGGAGTGGGAGGCCTCAAGTGCAGGAGAGATGGAACGGCATATCTTCCCACTGTGTAGTCCGCACTACAGGTGACGAGAAGCTCGCAGTTTGGGGCAATAGCCACCTTAAGAATGTATTTGTAATGAGCTTGAAAGCTGTGGAATGTCTCGAGCTCAAGTTGGTCCTGCACCTCCAGTCGCTCTCGTCCGAGAGATACTTCTCCGGTCCCGCTGACGGTGTCCGCTGCACCGGCCTCTCCCTTCGCAGGAGATAGCGCAAGAGATGAGCCAGATTCACGGCGGCTGTTGCCGGTCATGTACTGCTGTTCAAGGCTATTGAGCAAGGCTGCCCCAATCGTAGAGGCGCCACCCACACCAGAGAGGTTCTGGCCAATACCACCACTCCCGCCGTCCCCGCCGCCGCGCTTCACCGCGTTGCTGAGTTCATTTACCATGAGGGCGGAGCGATAAATGCATTCACGCGGGCCGCGTGTGTCAGGAGGTGTCACGCTGCCAGTCATGAGTTGCGACGAGGCTCCGAAGGGAACACTCGTGGTGCTGGTGTTGTGCCCGTTGTCAGCAGCAGCGTTAGAGCCCAATTTGGACGCAGAGCGAAGCCCATCCGCGGCTCCCGTAGCATCGTCTTTCTCTACGACCTCTCCAGCAAGGACGTCAGCACGTGGTGCCTTACTGCCACCGAGTTTGGCGTCTCGGGCAAAGCGCAAGAAGTGAAGCTTCCCGCCATTGGTCGCAACCACTACCCAGCGACCGAGTGGGTCAATATCGATGCTTCGGACAGCTGTGTAGTCATCGGCAAAGGCCATTTCCTGCAGGGGCTGAGAGCCGAACAATGCCGCCTCCCTGCGGATCTTTTCAGCTGCGGCCACCTCCTCCGCCGTCTTGGTTTCCAGGCTCTGTGCACGAGGTGAGGCCTCCGTACTGTTCGGATCTGCGTGTTGGTTCTTCGATGTGTCTCCCTCCTGCAAAACGCCGGGGTTGCTCTGATTCTTTGGGGTTTGCTGTTGTTGCAGCTTTCGCATTCTCTCCCGCTCAATAGACACGCTCGCGATGATGGAGGGCAGGTGCCACACAGAAACTTGACCGATCTGGTTGCCAGTGATAAGAAATCGGCGATCTGGGGAAATGGCACTGCAGGTGATGGCCGCGCCGGTGCCAATGTCCTTCAACATGAGCAGTGTCGTGTGAGCGTGCGAATTGGCGTCAAAGAACCGCACATGACCGTCCTCGCTCGTGGCGTACAAAACATGACGCACGTCGCAGAGGTTTTGGGGCTCGCCGAGGACGGTGGTCATGTTGAGCACATCGGCCATGCTGGGCTGGTCCATAAAGCTGCCACTAGCAGAATTCGGCCAGCCACTGAATGCGTCGAGACCTTTACGTGTGGAAAGACGTGGGCTGCCCGCATTCACAAGTGGAAAAGCACCGAGGCTAGTGAAGTTCATGGAGGACTGACTTTCAAAACTGCCAACCAGAGCTGGGGCCTGAGCAGCACCACCGGCTCCGCCACCAGCCATACCGCCACCTCCGATGGTGGTGGGGGCCGCAGCGGTGCCTGGCGTATTCGCGTTGCTGCTCATGAGACCGACCTGAAGGCGCTGAGCGAGGTCGAAGAGTCGTATGACACCAAACCCGGCCACGGCGAGGGTGCGAGTGCCTGGCAATAACAACATGGCATTTACTTGTGAGTCTTGAAATACAAAGGTGCTCATCGTGCGACCTGTTGCTGCGTCCCATATGCGCACCTGCTTGTCATATGAGGCTGTAATAAGAAAAGCGCTTGGCATCTCTCCTTTTGTATATCTTTCACGCGTTCTATAACTGACTTACTTTTAACTTCCCACTATGTAAAATGGCAATTTTTTTTTTATATATTGCGTCTCTTCTGACGACGGTAGGCGACACTAATGTGCTGATGAGCAAAACACGACGAGAGTAAAGCTACAGCAACAACAAACAACAAAAAATATATGTGATACTTATTAGAGTAATAATAATAATAATAATAATAATCAACCAATGATACAGTATAATTAATCAAGGAGAAAAAAAGAAAGATGTAGCTTCCTTTTCTCTTCCCACCCACGTTCTTCTCACTACTGCTTCTCTATCTGCGTGCTGAATAATCATAGCAAGAGTAATTTAAAGGGAGAGAGAGAGGAGAGAGAGGAAAGAGGAGAGAGAGGAAAGAGGAGAGAGATATAAAACAAAGCAGAAAAAACAAAGAGATGTCAACAAAATTGAAAAAAAAAAAAGAGAGGCAGTAAAGTGCCCCCCCCCCACGCTTATTCTCTATTCAGTAAAAAGTCATTTCCAGAAAAACAACTATGGTTCATTAGAAGAAAGCCAGTAGTTACTTTTTGCAGTGATTCGCGTTCAACGTTTTAGGTCCAGGCATCAATATTTTGCCCACTTACACACACATACACAAAAAAAAAAAAAAATTAGAAAATATGTAAATCTGAAGCGTGGAAACAGTTTGTAAAAAAAGAAAAAAAAGGAAGGAAGTATAGAGAAAGCTTGTCACCCCACAATATATAGAAGTGGTGCGACCTCAACTACGCTGGCCATGGCGAACAACTAAAAAATGCTTTGTCGTTTGTTTGTGTTGTTACATATATAGATGCTGTTTTGTGAGTTAAGTGTGTTATTAGTATTTTTTTTTCTTTTTTTTACTTTCGGAAATAAATGTATCTACAGCAATCCATGTATCTGCCACAGAAAATGTGTGTCCATTATTGTGCCTTCCCATTTTTCTCCTTCTTTTTTTTTTTAACCTTTTTTTTCCTCTTTTCTGGTAGGAACACGCACATGAGACAAAGCGTGCGTATATTGGCAGTGGGCATGCGCGCACGTAAAAGCGTCTTCTGCTTACCTTAACCCCGTGCGTGCTTGCATTTCCCCGTTCATTCTTCTTTTCTTTTCTTCACCGTTTTAAGTAATAATAAGAAAGCTAAAATTCCCCCGCTGGATATAAGAGATGCGCCACCCCACTCCCTTATCTTCCATGTCGTTTTGTCATAAAATAAATGATAATAATAGTAAAAAAAAAAAAACGATTCTGGTAGCGCCTACCCAGAGAGAAGAAGTAAAAAAAAAGAATCGTTCGCTGTCGCATCATCGCTTCCAATAACAAAAATAGAAAAGAAGAAGAAAAAAATATTTGATATATAGCTCAAGTGCTATATACATGTAAAAGCGTCAAATTCCCCCTTCCAAATAGCGGGAAAGCACGCTAACATCAAGTACAGTAAAAAAATAATAATAACAGGAAAACACACACACACACACACGCGTTGTCGAAAGTGCTATTCTCTCTAACGTCATCGAAGACCACACGGGCAACATTGGATAAGGTCCACCAATATATATGTTAACAATGGTAAGATACCGCTAAGTTTCTTTAGAAAAAAAAAAGAAAAGCAAAATCACAAAACAACATATGATAAAAGAGGTGAATACACGCAGGTGGTGGGAGAAAGTAATAATAAAGCCAACTAGTGTGAAGGAAATGATTAACTTGATTCGGCAAAAAATACCCCACAACAATAGCCACAAAAGCTCATCCGCTTTCTATATATATGCGTAAGAAACAAATAAAAAAAGAAATGAAGAAGCTGTGGTCGAATTCGTGTCGTTCTTACGAAAGGTGTTCTTCGCACTGAAGATCCCTACAACATAAGTGCTCATGCATTTTTGAAGCACACACACACACACATACACATACATACATACATACACTCGCCTATTATTTCCTCTCCCAACAACTTTCCCCCTTTCCCTCCTAGTTTAACACCTATTATTCCCCACACCACCCCCAAGAAGAGAGAGAAGGAGGGGTACACACACCATCACCACTACCGTCACCTATAAAAAAAAACAACAACAACTACATATAAAAGACACACTCGCGTACTGCTACTGTGTAGTCAAAGTAACGCAAGATGTACATTTACGGCACACAATGGCTCAAACATAAGAGAAAGAAATAATACAAGAGAAAAAACGGGGGAAAATCTTACAACGCACAATGCGATGGCCTCACATCGCTGTAGCAATAAACCTAAAGAAAAGAAAGAAAAAAAAACAGAAGAAGAAAACACACACACATACAAAAACACATTGAACGCATTCCCTCCTCTACGTGATAAAGAGAAGAAACATAGAAAAGAAGCTTTAGAAAATAATAATAATATATTTTTCCCCCCCCCCCCCAATGTGCTCTCTATCTCAGACTTCAAACCAGCGCGGCACCTGGGAAACTAACGCCATACCACTAACTATATTTACAACTTCTCCGGCAGTGTATGCACGAAATCACTAGGCAATTTCATACCCTACTTTTTACTCTTTTTTCTCCTCTTCTCTTTGCTGCGACTATATGTTGCATTTTCCTCCCTTTTTCCTCAGAAAAAAGCTTAATTCATCTTGTTCTTCCACTTTCCGGCCTGAATGTGCCAGGTCAGCTTCACAAGTAGGACGATCTTCTCCTTCAGCTCCCTGAAGCTCTGCATACGCTCAGCAAAGTGAGAGCCACTGTCCTCGACAACTGTTCCGTCGGCCTCGGCCTTGAGAAAGTCAATCTCCTTCTGGCGGATCTGGCGGCGCATCACCTTGCCTGTAGGGTTGCGCTCGAGCTTGTCCACGATGCGGACACCACCGTGCAGGCGCTTGTGAGGGGGCATCTTGCCTTGGATGTAGCGATAAATCTCATCTGACGCACGTACAGTATCGGACTTACCGAGAGTCTTCTTGAGCACGACGAGAGCGCGAGGATTCTCAAAGCTGATGTCCAGCGGGTCAGGGACGCCAATCACAAGGCAGTCCTCCACCCACGAGTGCTCTAGCAGAACGCCCTCCATCTCAGCCGGGGAGACCTGGAAGCCCTTGTACTTGATTAGCTCCTTCAGACGGTCCGTAATCATCAAGTCACCAGTCTTTTTATCGTAATAGCCAATATCACCAGTGCGGAACCAGCCGTTCTGGACAGCCATCTTTGTGTCCTCTTCCTTGAGATAGCCCTTCATGATCTGCGGGCCGCGGAACCAGAGCTCACCGGTGCCGCCCTCCTCCACATCAACACCAGCAGACCTGTCCGCGCCACTTTGCTGGTTGTCGTCAATCTTCACGATGCGCATCTCCGTGTCGGGGATGATCTTACCACTGCTACCGTACTTGCGGTTCTTGTCATTCATGGGCACCGCGGTCACCACTGGGGACATCTCGGTCATGCCGTAGCCCTGGCCCACTGAGCAGCCTGGGAAGAGCTCTTCGCAGGCCTGCTCCATCTCCGCTGTGAGCGGCGCTGAGCCGGAGCGCATGGCTTTGATGGTGCTCGTGTCGTACTTTTTCACCTTTTCCGCGTTCTTCAGAAGGGAAACCAAAATAGGTGGCGCCACGAGCGAGAGAGTTACCTTTTGATCCTGGATGACCTGGAGAAAGGTGTCGAGGGTGTAGCGCATCATCACCACCTGTGTGCCCTGGCACGTCATGAGAGCGTTCAGGCAGCAGGTGAAACCAAAAATATGAAAGAAGGGAAGAACGGAGATGGAAATATCGTCGTTTACAAGGTCAAAGCAGGTGCGCACCTGCTCCATGTTTGCAATAAGGCACTTGTTGGTGAGTTGCACTCCCTTGGGAAGGCCAGTAGAGCCAGAGGAAAAGGGGATGAAGACTGGATCGTCGGCCTTGACCTCAGAAATGGGATCGTAATCAGCGGGAATCGCAGGAGTATCAGACATCGCAGTAAACTGATCGGGATACAAGATGGTGACCTTGTGTCCGGTCTCCTTGAACACAATATCCACTGCTTCTTCCATATTTTTCTGGAAGAACTTCATTGTCAGCAGCACCTTCGTGTTGTTCGCCTTGAGGTGGTAGGCGAGGGTGCTGGGGGCGGCCACGGCGTTCATAGTAGAGATCACACCTCCAAGGCGCATGCAGCCGTAGGCGACAGGGGCGTAAAGCACCGTATTGAGCATCGCAATGCACACCACATCATCCTTGCGAACCTCGCCCTTGTGATATAAAATCTGCGCAAACTTCTCTGTGAGAGCAGGGAGCTCGCCATAGGTAAAGCTCTGGCCAGTCTCAGCCTGAATGCAGGCCTTCCTGTCCTGATCCGCCAGCTTCCAGCGCTTCATCATGTAGGCATAGAGACTTTGCTCCTTGTTGATAGATTCCATCACGGATGGGAAGTCAGACTTGTAGATGCCTTCAGGGGTACGCACGAAGCGCTGGGAGCAGAATAGGGCATTGTAATTGGACGTGCCAAGGGTCGTCTTGCAGGCACCAGCAGCAAGCATGCTGCCGCGAAGAGCACCGACTGCTGGAGAAGCAGGAACACGAAACATGTGTCTAGCGGTTCAATATTGTAGTGCTAAAACCAACTTCGGGAAATCTAAAATAAAGAATAAAAAAAGTGAAGAAGGTCTCTAGGTAGAGTAATTTGGCAGATATAGTCTCACCTGTGTGCGTCCTCTTAAATTTATTTGTTTGTTTGTTTCAGTTTTTTTTTTTGGCCTCTATTGCTAATAAAGAAAAAGAAAAAGTAGATACTACAAAGGAGTGGTAAACCAAAGCAATATATAAATATAAATATAAATAAACAGCAAAACTACTTGATATACTGTTGAGCTGTGAAAGCACTAGGAGCAACTAAGCAATATATAAAAAAGAGTGTGTAGCTAGATATGAAGAAAAAGCTAGGCGTGCGAAAGTGTATGGACGCTTGAGTAATGTTTTGCTGTACATACATACAAAAAAAGAAAAAGAAATAATGAGCAGGATAAACAGAGGAGGATATAACATTGAGAGCAGACGAATTGGAATACAGCCAAGAAAAAGAAGAAGATCAAAAAGAAAACAAAAAAAGAATGACAACTACGTGAAGGGTGACGTGAACGTTAGAAGCTACCGAGAAGGAAAAAAAAAAGGAAACTTAAGAAAAAAAACACAAAGCGCACCTTCACAATATTGTAATACTGCAAAGTATAGCTCATAAAGCGAACCATGCGGCTATTTTGGGGTTGTAAATGCTTTTTTCTTTGTGTAACAATCACTTTCCTCCGCACTCCCGATCGTTTTGCCTTTTTTAAAAAAAGGGATGTTAAGTGCAACAATTACAAGAGATGCAAGCCCATCTAACGCATATGACGCCTCATGTGTATCCTAAATAAGTGTCTAAGTGAAGCAGGCACAAGTGTGCTCGCATGCACACATGCACATACGTGTATATGTATGTGAAAGAGATCATATATGTCTATATATACAGCAAATTAAAAGTCAACACTATATTCGACTGTAATGACCACTAGAGGAAATACCCCTCCGCAACGGGACCATCACAGATAAGTAATATAAACAACAGACATGGCCTCGACAACAACAACAACAACAAAAAATGCAGCTTAGTATCACAGAGCACAAACAAACACCTCAAAGGAAAAAAAAAAATGTCAGCAATATTGAAAAAAAAAAAACGTTAGAAGCAAAATAATAATAATAATAAAAAGAATGACTAAGCGGTAGAATCAGCAAATACAATAAAGCTACAACGGCAACAACATATATAGAGAAGTAGTTTTCTGTAGTGGCAACATAGACACATCTAGCATTTTTTTTATAATCGAGTTCCGTGCACACATACGAATACATAGTACACAAAACATAACCCCAATAAGGGGGATCAAAAGCAATGCGGCATCCTTTCCTACTCTACGATACATGTACCTTTTTGCGACCGTTCGCTTCGTTAAAAAAAAACAAAAGGATCTTAAAACAATATGAATAATGATAATTGTAATAGTGACAATAATGATAATAATGTAAGTACGCGATGATTGGTGTGAGCAGAAAAAAAAAGTCGCACACACACACGTGTATATACGCATCCGCAACGTTCAAACACTATGACCACAATCGATGTATAAATAAAGCGTGAAACTGCTATTCATCTTTTTTAAAAAATATCTTCTTTGCTTTCCTCCACACAAACACAAGAGCGTACATGAGGTGCAACTCTTTGTGTGTGAGTTAAGTGGAAAGCATAATATATGAAGAAGAAAGTCACCAAGTTTCCATCTAGCATTTTCTCCAAGGCGTGCGTAGAATGAACTTAGTTCTATACGAGAGACGCATCCTCAAAAGTAGCACAAGAATACTAAAAAAAAAGCAAATGAAAAAATCGTGATATATTAGCCTTCGAGATGCGCAGAAGTACGTGAGCCCCAACGAGAAGACCCCAAACAAATCATAATACTAGTAATAATGTTTTCTTAAAAAAAAAAAAAAAATAAAGAAGGCGAGAAAGCGAATGGTAGAGAAAAAAAAATTGAAGAATCAACAGTGAGAGAGCTGCTGACGCTTCATTTAATCCTTCCCAAAGCACTTCCGTGGATATAAAAGGGGCCTTTTCATTTAAAAACAACAACAACTTTCTTTTCTATATCCCAAACGTCTCTCATACACCAATCTTATACTGCGTCAGTTTCCCTGTCCAGACTATTCACGTAGTCAATCTCCGCCTGACGGGCTTGCCGCCTCATGAGTTTGTTGGTGGCGTTTCTGGGGATACTCTCAACGATACGCACACCGCCATGTAGACGCTGGTGTGGAGGCATCTTCTTCATAATAAAACGAAAGAGCTCGTCCGAGGCACGAACCGCATCCTTCGTGCTGATATTGTCCTTCAGCATCACCAAGGCGCGGGGCATTTCAAAGCTCACATCACGTGGATCAGGAATACCGATGACAATGCAGTCACGAACCCATGAGTGAGACAAGAGCGCCTTTTCCATTGTCGCTGGGGATACCTGAAAGCCCTTGTACTTGATTAGCTCCTTCAGGCGGTCAGTGATGACAAGAGACTCGCGATCCTTGACGACTCGGCCGATATCACCGGTGCGGTACCAGCCGTCCTGAATGGCAACCTTAGTATCCTCCTCTTTGATATATCCTTTCATCATCTGCGGGCCGCGCACCCAAATCTCGCCCTCTTCACCTTCCTCCACGTCAATACCAGCGGACTTGTCCGCGCCGCTTTGTTGGTTGTCGTCCACCTTGACGACACGAAACTCCGTGTCAGAGATCAATGATCCGCACACCTCGTAGCTAATGTTAGTAGGTGGAATATCGCGGGGCTGCGCAGTTACAGCGGGCGACATCTCCGTCATGCCCCAGCCTTGACCAATGATGACGTTTGGCAGGATCTTCTGCACACGCCGGCAAACATCAGGCGAGAGCGGCGACGACGAAGAGACGCAAAAGCGAAGTGAGGAGAGGTCGCCTTTCCACTCAGGTGCCTCCAGACGGTGCAGTAAGGCAGCCACCATGGGCGGAGCGACGAACACCCCATTGATCTTGTACTGCTGAAGGGCCTCAAGGTACGCATGAGCGTTGAAGGACATCATGACCACCTGCGTCGATAGTGAAGAAAGCGTGGCTGACATAATACACGTGAACCCAAATATGTGGAAGAAGGGAAGAACAGAGAGCAGCGTCTCGTTTTCGGTTGCACCAAATGGAATGGATTGAAGAAGGTTGGCGGTGATGCACTTATTGGTGAGCCGTGTCCCTTTCGAGGTGCCCGTAGTGCCGGACGAGAAGGGCAGGAAGATCACATCTTCGGGCTTGGCTTCCTGCATAGCTGTGTAGCTAGCTGGTAGCTTGTCCACCTGCATCTGCATAATATCCTCCAAAAACAAGATTCGCACCTCTCGGGAATCATGCTTCTGAATGAACTCCACGGTACCCTCCGCCACCTGATGGAACTTACGTGAGGCAACCAGCACTTTCGCATTACTTGCCTTCATTTGCGTGCTAAGAATTTCAGGGGAAGTGATGGCGTTGGCTGTAGTGACCACCGCACCGAGTTCCATGATGCCATATGTAATGGCGGGATACAGGATGTTGTCAAGCAGAGACACAGCCACCACATCGCCCTTGCGGATGTCATAGCTGTGATACAGAATGCAAGCCACCTTGTGCGTGAGCTGACGCAGCTGTGGGTATGTGAGCTGCTGCTTGGTTTCGGCCT
Source organism: Sergeia podlipaevii (assembly GCA_030849805.1). Lineage (NCBI taxonomy): Eukaryota > Euglenozoa > Kinetoplastea > Trypanosomatida > Trypanosomatidae > Sergeia > Sergeia podlipaevii. Next base: position 3,819 of record JASANZ010001994.1, on the reverse strand, counting down.
GGATGAGCGCGGGCTTTGTCTGATCCGCGGCGGCCCACTGGTTGAACATGTAGTCGCAGAGGCTGTGGTGCTTGCCGAGTTCCTCAAGGATGGATGGGTAGAGGGACTTGTAGATGCGCTGCGGTGGTTGTCCTGGAACACCAGTATCTACCATTACTGGGCGAGCTCCAGGCCTAGGCACCCCAACCGCAGCGGCACCAGCCAAGGTGATGCCAGTGGTAGCCGCAATGTAACGTCGTGTGCAAGTGCGGAGCATTTTTTCTGTCTACTTTTTCTTCTTCGTTCAACGTATACTTTGCGAGATGATGCAATATCTGGGTGCGTTGCAAACGGATGATGTTTCTAAACTAACTACAACAACAACAAAAAAAGAGAGAAAGCACAAAAGAAGCAAAAGAGAGGACCATACAGACATGTCCAACAGCAAAAGGCAACACATAAATTGTCGTCACTTTCAATCCAACGTAGACCCTCGCTCATAAACATGTATAAGTGCATCTGTTTCTTTGTTGTAAGAGGAGCAAGGAAAAAGAAAGAAAACGTCGTTTAAAAAATTTTTCTTTTTATACGAGAACAAGAGAAAAAATACAAAGACATTCGCTTTCCCATTCCTGAGCCCTGTGTTCTAATTTCTTGTATATTTCCTGTTTTTGTTTGCTCTAGAAATAAGAGATGTTGAGGGGGGGGGGGAAATAAGTAGCTGCTAAAAGGAAAAAAAAAAACATACACACACACACACATACGTATACCTATAGGCACACGCACGCAATAAATTCGTATATTTTCTATCTATTTCCCACACGTAAATCTGACTATCCGCCTTTGTTCTTCGCGTTTTCTCTTGTATATATATTTTTTAAAAGGTGTTTTCCTTTCTCTGAACGTGTGTAGCACATGAAGCGGAGAAGATTCACCCAATGCGATGCATATATATATAAAGAAATTGCTTCTCATCCATAATGTTATTACCACAATGAGTATATGATATGTATATTGCTATCATACACAGTTCAAACGTGTAGTGGTACGCCCCCACCCAAAAAGAAGAGGCTCCTTCTTTCTTCTAGATGACTATACATACATGACAGGTGTAAAAGAACATCCATCCCTTTTCAGAATTCATTGTTGTGCACTTTTACCATTTTAGTTTTCATTGTTGATCAATACCACATACTGCAACACGTATAAGGTGCATGAGCAAGAAAAAAAAATAATAATAAAATGAATATACGTATATCAGCAATCACATCGAATAGTGAATAATAGTAGTAATAGTAATGAAGAATGACGACGGCACCTACGTATGCGCCTATCACAAGCTGCTCCATCTCTTTCTACTCCCCAAGAAGACTGTCTCCCTCTACTATTGTAGTTCGTGTCGCACGCAAATTAATTTAGAATGAAAAAGTTGCTGTCATTGGGAAAAGAAAATAAATACTATACCCAGATAGACTTTTTAATTAACAATATATCTTAAAGACCGCGCCCGAGCATGCTTTCAGTGTGAAACTCGTGAGGCAGAGATATACTATTCGGCGCACATCTAGAAAAGCAGAAGGGTGTTCTGCCAATGCCAATCGACCGTTTAACGCACACACACATACACATACACATACACACACACGCACTCACTATAGTAAAATAATAATGATGATAATAACAGCTAAAAAAAAAAGGTCCACAATACAGTGCTTCATATAACGTTCGTATTTTGTATACATTACCCCCCCCCTTCCATAATAAAAAGAATGAAAATGCAGCGCATAAATTTGCTCAACAGACTACCACCGTCAACTGTCATTGCTTTCTAATATAAAGAGAGAACTGAGCAGTGGAATCGTTCGCTCATGAGCCCCCCTCTCTCTCATAATTTTTAAAATGTCTAATCGTCTTCCGGTATCATCAGCACACGCTTGAAAGTCAGAAAGTAGAACAAGAAAGAGAAAAGGGAAAAATATATCGTATATGGTTACCAAGATGCACACCTCCGTAAACGTTGTCTAAAGATTCCCATTCTACCCCGTTCAAAACGGTGGCAGAATACACACACACAAAAAGAAGAACGACACCCAAGTGCCGGCTTACAAAACAACATCGTATGAATACGACCTTCAGTCTCCTCGAGGTCCTGCCAGTCAAAAAAAAAAAAAAAGACACACATACAAAAAAAAAAAACCAGATTAATTTTATCTCGTTCCCTCATCGCGACACTATATGAACACAAAAAGAGAAGAAAAAAAAAACACCCACCCATAGACACATAAATGTATGAAAAATGCAAACTATATATCGAAAACAAATATTCATTATTATTTCCGATGACGCTTCCTTTACTCACGTTCACAATACTCGATCTCCTCTTGACGAGTCAGGCGGCGCATAAACTTGCCGGATCCATTTCTAGGAATGCTATCAACAATATGAACGCCGCCATGTAAACGCATATGTGGCGGCATCTTCTTCATCATAAAACGATAGATATCATCGGAAGCATGGATGGCTTCCTTTGCAGTTAAGCTCTCCTTCAGCGCCACAAGAGCTCGAGGCATCTCAAATGTACTGTCAAGAGGGTCCGGTACACCCACCACGATGCAGTCAGCCACACACGGATGCGACAAGAGTGCCCGCTCCATCGTCACTGGGGAGACCTGAAAGCCCTTGTACTTGATCAATTCCTTCAGGCGGTCGGTGATGACGAGTGCGTTGGAGCATGGGAGGATGCGACCAATATCACCGGTGCGGTACCAGCTGTCTTGCATTGCCAACTTCGTGTCCTCGTCGTTAAGGTACCCCTTCATCATCTGCGGACCACGGCACCACACTTCGCCCTCTTCGCCTTCCTCCACGTCAATGCCTGATGACTTATCCGCACCACTTTGCTGGCAGGCATCCACCTTGATAATGCGGAGCTCAGCATCTGCGAGAAGAGACCCACACATCTCAAATGTTACTCCAGGATTATCGCGAGGAATAGAGGTCACGGCTGGGGACATCTCCGTCATACCCCATGCCTGTCCCAGCACCATATTGGGTGCGCACGCCATCAGACGAGCAGCCATATCGTTGGACAGCGGCGAGGAACCGCACAGGCAATACACAAGAGATGAGAGATCGGCCTTGCTATCCATAGCCTCCAGTCGATGCACCAGCGCATTCACCATGGGAGGTGCCACGCACACCCCATTCACTTTGTAGGTGAGTAAGTTGCCAATATACGTGGCAGTGCTGAAGGCCATCATGATCACCTGCGTGCCTCCTGCAGCAAGAATGGACGACATCACCATCGAGAACCCGTAAATATGGAAGAAGGGAAGCACCGACAGAAATGTTTCATCTCTATGAGCACTTAGAGGCCTCAACTGTAGGAGCTGTGCGAGAAGACAGTAGTTTGTGAGCTGCACACCCTTTGAAATGCCCGTAGTGCCAGACGAGAAGGGCACGAAGATCACATCCTCCGGCTTGGCATCCTGCAGCGCGGTATAGTCAGATGGAATCTCGTTCACCACCATCGCTTCAATATCCTCCATGCAAAAAAACGAGGGGTCTCGTTCTGTCCGAGCCTTGACGAGTTCGATAGTTCCCTCTACTGTCTCACGGAACTTTCGTGACGTCACAATCACCTTGGCGCCACTTATCTCCATGTAGGGGGCGAGGTTCTCTGAGGTCGTGATGGCGTTGGCTGTGGTGACCACCGCACCGAGTTCCATGATGCCGTACGCGATGGCGGGATACAGGATGTGATCCATCAAAACAATAGCCACCATATCGCCCTTGCGGATGTCATAGCTGTGATACAGAATGCAAGCCACCTTGTGCGTG
>JASANZ010001993.1:0-31039 GCA_030849805.1 Sergeia podlipaevii | reverse complement strand
GGGGGGGGGGGGAGATGTTGGCTGTTTTTTTTTTTGGAGGACTGGTGTGGGGGTTGTCGTTGTGGTTTCCTGTCTATGTCTTTTGATGTGGTGTGCTGGTAGTAGGAGCAACATCATATGTTCTGAGAATAGTGTTTATCTTTTGAATGGAGTTATTATCTTCTGTGAGACGTTTTTTTGTTCTATATGGTTGAGAGTATTACCAGTTTGAAAAGGTGCTTCACTTTGTTGCGACTTGCACTTTTGGCGTGTATGCGCTAAGTGTACTAATATGTACGCTCGTAGTGGAATGTAGAATGTATTTATTTTTTTGTGCCTTTGTAATCTAAGTACATTTCACATGGACGCAAACATGATATTTTCACTGCAAGTTACCACTCGGTGCATTTTTGTTATATTGACAACTTGACAGAGATGCATTTTTTTTAATTTTGTAACCAAATGTATACCCGCGCAATTAGTGATGTTTTTTTTGGTGTTTGCTTTTGTGTGTGCCATTATAAGCGGGGATTTCTTCTTACAACTCCCTGGATGCTATTCTTTTCGTAAACTAATTATTGACACTAACATGATTTTTCTTTTGTGCTTTCTTTGCGATATGGAAGAAATATTTTTTTTTGCAAATGCGGAAATGGAAGTTGTTTTTATTTGTTATGGATCCGATTTGATTCATTTCTTTATTTATTATTAAAACAAATTGAAGAATAGATTGTGTTTATTTCTTCACTCAGTCCCTCATTGATTCTTTATCAAATGCTTTTCATTTTCTTTTTGTTCTGCCTGACTTGTACTTTCTATAATTTAGATAAAAGAAAGGGATCATTATTTATACCTTCATTTTCAAAGATGGTGTCTTTCAATGAATTGTTCGAGCGTAGAGGTCGTGAGGACTACTACTGGTCTGACACCGAGTACACTCATAAGACTCGCAACCGCGAGATGCTCAAGGCCCACGGACCTGAGATCAAGAAACTTTATGGCCCGGATCCTTGGCTTCGCCGTCTTCTCACCCCCTTTGTTCTTCTGCAGATGTACCTTGGGTTTCATGCTGCTCAAATGAGCTGGCCGACGTTTCTTCTTGTTGCCTATTTTATTGGCGGCACCATTACACACAGCTGCTTTCTCGCAATCCACGAAATTACGCATCACCTGTGCTTCATTACCCCAATGTACAATGATTTGTACGCGATGTTCGTGAATCTGATTGTTCCCGTTCCGTATGCGATGATGTTCAAAACGTACCACGCTGAGCACCACCGCTATCTTGGCTGGGATGGAGTGGATGCTGATTTACCAACCCGCTTTGAAGGACGTTTTCTTTCCAACTACGCCGGTAAGATGTTTTTTATTACTTTCCAGGTTGTGTTCTATGCGTTCCGCCCAACTGTTGTTCGCGTCATTAAGTTTGAGAAGCTGCACGTGCTCAACTACACTATCCAGCTTTCCTTCAATCTGCTCGTGTATATGGTTTTTGGGTGGTGGCCGCTTATTTACTTCATTGTGTCCACTATTCTTGGAACTGGGTGGCATCCTCTTGCGGGTCATTTTGTTTCTGAGCACTTTGTGTTTGCAGGTGAGGGTGGCCAGGAGACGTTCTCGTACTATGGTGTGCTGAACTGGGTCATGTGGAATGCTGGCTACCACGTTGAGCACCACGATTTTCCCAATGTTCCATGGACGCGTATTGCCAAACTGAACACAATCGCTCCTGAGTTCTATGTGGATCTATACCGCACCAAATCTTGGGCTGGAACCCTTTTCGATTTTTTGTTGGATCCTAACATAAATTTGTGCTGCCGAGTTGTTCGTGAGCAAGGTGCTGCAAAGCGAGAAAAGTTGCTTCAAACATCGGATAAACCGATGAAAGCTGCTCTCCCCCATGAGGGGCCGTGCGAGTGGGTAAAGTAACTTATATCTTGTTTTTTAGAGTGTTCCATTTTTTTTTTCTTAGAAATACGTTTTATGTTTTCATCATTGTCGTTTAGTGAATGCCAGTGATAGAAGAAAGCCGCATTTCTTTTATTTTTGTGAACGACTACAATGTGGTGCGGAAGTTATGCTTTTATTCTGTATTTCTCACCCTTATTTTTCAAATACCCTCTTGCGTAGACGCGCTACGTTTACTATTAAGGGAAATATCTCTGGAATTTCTTTGGAAGAAAACTTCATTTATTGTAGACAGCATTATTCATCAAAAAGTTCTTTTCTTTTTGCATGGACGAAGTTATATGTGGTGTCGCTGTTTCATATAGTAAGCAAGGACTTCATTTTTTTTTTATAAAGTGAACTTTTTTTGCATCTTTATTATTCCACAGCTACTCTTTAAAAAATGTTTTGAAGATTTGATTTTTATGCTTCAAATAACTGGATTTTGGTTTTGAGATGGTATACGTGCTCATTTTTATGAGGGCCGTCAATTGAAATCAAAATGAAATAGTTTACTTCTATAAATGTAACATGTTTATCCTTTCTCTATTTTTTTACTTTCATTTTAAATAATTTGAATGTTTTTTCTTGTAATAAGTTGTGCTGATTTGTGGCAGTTTTTTTACTATTTCTTTTTAGTTATCTCCATAAAACATCGATATTCTCTCCGATAGTACAAATATCAAACCAAAATATCGTGCAATCATTCAACAATGCCAACGTTTGAAGAGCTGTTTGAACGGAAGGGTCGTGAGGACTACTACTGGTCTGACACCGAGTACACTCATAAGTATCGCAACCGCGAGATGCTCAAGGCCCACGGACCTGAGATCAAGAAACTTTATGGCCCGGATCCTTGGCTTCGCCGTCTTCTCACCCCCTTTGTTCTTCTGCAGATGTACCTTGGGTACCGCGCAAAGGACATGAGCTGGCCGACGTTTCTTCTTGTTGCCTATTTTATTGGCGGCACCATTACACACAGCTGCTTTCTCGCAATCCACGAAATTACGCATAACCTGTGCTTCATTACCCCAATGTACAATGATTTGTACGCGATGTTCGTGAATCTGGTTGTTCCCGTTCCGTATGCGATGATGTTCAAAACGTACCACGCTGAGCACCACCGCTATCTTGGCTGGGATGGGGTTGACTCCGATTTACCAACCCGCTTTGAAGGACGTTTTCTTTCCAACTACGCCGGTAAGATGTTTTTTATTACTTTCCAGGTTGTGTTCTATGCGTTCCGCCCAACTGTTGTTCGCGTCATTAAGTTTGAGAAGCTGCACGTGCTCAACTACATTATCCAGCTTTCCTTCAATCTGCTCGTGTATATGGTTTTTGGGTGGTGGCCGCTTATTTACTTCATTGTGTCCACTATTCTTGGAACTGGGTGGCATCCTCTTGCGGGCCACTTCATTTCTGAGCACTTTGTGTTTGCAGGTGAGGGTGACCAGGAGACGTTCTCGTACTATGGTGTGCTGAACTGGGTCATGTGGAATGCTGGCTACCACGTTGAGCACCACGATTTTCCCAATGTACCATGGACGCGTATTGCCAAACTGAACACAATCGCTCCTGAGTTCTATGTGGATCTATACCGCACCAAATCTTGGCCTGGAACCCTTTTTGAGTTTCTGGTGGATCCTACTCTCAACCTTTGCTCTCGCGTCGTGCGAGAGAGAGGAGCAGCAGAGCGAGAGAAGTTTCTTCCCACTTCCACCAGACTGATGAAAGCTGCTCTCCCCCATGAGGGGCCGTGCGAGTGGGTGCTATAGAAAATGTGCACGTGCATATCTGCGTGTGGGTATGTACTGCTAGAATGGGATTAGACAAGAGTCTCTTCAATTCTCACACGCACACGCACCCACATTGCTACGCACGTAAACAGTCAACAACTATCATGCGACAACCTTCTTTGAGGCCCGTGTCTTGGCATATACAAGCTGAGCATGTCTTACAAAGTGGGCCAGCTTTCATTGTGAAAATTAATTCATAGTGAGGAAAAAAGTGTCGCATTTCTTTGTTTCAGCCTCAGTGCAATCAAAAAACCCGCTGCTCTTTTAATCGCTCAATTTTTTCTATGTAGTCTTTATAGAGACGCGTCGCATACTATCATTATCATCTTTAATCATGATACCAGAAAAAAAATGAGGAAAAAGAGAATCGCAAAAAGGAAAAGAAGTAAGGAATAAAATCAAATTTTCAGTGAGCAAAAGTGTTGTGTGCTAGTTGACACTAATATATGTGAGGTATATTGTATATATATTCTTGCCCCTCTTTTTTTTCTAGATTTCAGTTCAATCTTTTTTTTTTTTGTCAATGTTTGACAGTCTAACAGCAAGATTTTTTTTTCTTGCTTGTTTGACGCGCAAAAGAAATTTTTTTTTTTGAAAAGCACAAACTTCTTAGTTAACAGATAGAGACAAACTTCTTTTTTTTTCTTTTTTGTCAACAAGGGGCTTACTGCCCTTGCTGGTTATCATCACTGTTATATATGCATCGATCCAACTATATTTCAATTATAATTTTCCTCCCTCTTCCTTTTTCTTCAATAGATTAACTCAGTTGTTAACACGCATATAGAATGAAGCGCTTCTGCATCCCTTCCATGGCCGCTGTGGCGTCCGCCCGTACCTTCTTTGGCAAGGGTTGGGATAACGCCTCGTTGGACACCATCTACAGCTGCATGCTTCGCAAGCCTGAGGTCAACGAGCGCGTGCGCACGCAGTACGCCTCCACTATGGACCCCCGCGATGCCGATGTGCTTCGTCGTCTTGGCGAGGTCTCCAAGGAGAACAAGACCTTCATTCGTGTCTTCCTGCCTCCCCACCTTGGTGACCCTCACCGTCTCCTCAAGTGCTACAGCCTCATGGCGTACCCCATTCTTGATGATAAGGGTGGCCAACTTAAGGTTGAGATGGATGGCTACAAGCTCGATGCTTTTGCTGATCCAGATGATGACTACGCGAAGGTTGTGATTCCCCACATCGAGCTAGTGGAGTCCCTGGCCAAGTCTCTCCTTGAGACGATGAAGTGGGAAGCCACCCCTCGCGGTGCTGCTTCTCTGCTGGAGTCTCTCTACCGCGGTGCTGAGGTTCCGGACCACGTGTTCCAGACACCTGCTGTTATCGAGCGCCTCGAAAACTTCAAGGATGGCAACAAGATTACCAATTAGGAAAGAAAAACATAGCATTCTTAGTAGTTCGCTTTTTGTTTAAAGTAAGGGGGGTTGGACAGGAATCTTTAGCGGATTTTTTTTTTTATACGTTCCTCTACGGCGAGGGGAAGAAAGAGGGAACGAGTTGTGCTCGGTTGATTTGTTCATAAACCCTTCAACGCAGCTCGCTAAGAGGTTACGTTTGTAGCATATTTTCCCCATTTCATTTCTTATTTTCTTTTTTCATTTTTTGAACAAGGTATTGATGAGTAGTAGCGCGGTACATAGTATTTTCACTGAAAACGGAACAAAAACTGCAGACAGCAGTACCACACTCATCTAAGTTAGAGAGTGCTGGCAACTGCCCCAAGCGAAGTATGACGAGGTGGAGGTGATAGGTATCGTAGTGGAGTGTGCCCCTCGTGAGAACTTAACTCCCCAATCACGCATGCAATCAACAAGTTTAGAACATGTGTGACCATACTTTCTCTTTTCTACAATATTATAATCTTGCATCGCTTCATCTTTTTTCCTCACTTTTTTTGTTCTCTTTCTTTTTTTAGTGTCTTTTGACATTTGTTGTTGACATACACTCTTAGTTGCATTCACAAAAGCACCATATCATAGTATTTTTTCTTCCTTTTTTCCATCTGTTTCCTGTAGATGAGCGACAACGATAGTTCACGGGATGACTCCTCACCCAAAAAACGAGAGGGGAAGTGCTGTGCGTGCATGCGAGGACACGTGACTATATTCTACATTATGCTGGCCTTCATGGTTGTTGCCATTCTACTGTGTGGCGCGGCACTGGCGTTAGCTGGGCGTAGGCTGCACGTGGCATTGCACAAGTTGGAAGCCGCTGAAACCGCAGCAGTTTTGGGGAAGGTGTCTACCGCAATTACGATGGAGCCTTTTGAAATCCGCGGAGGCAACCCTTGCTCAGAGGCATGTGTTGCCCTTGATGCACGACTCGAGGAACTAGACAAGAGGAAGAACAAGTATGGCGTTGATATGGACGAGATTCGTAAATTGATTGAAGAGGGACGTAAAGGATACGCCCCTGAGACGTTCTCTCCTGCCGCTGGGTTAGCCGCGTATAGTAAAGCGAACCTCGAAATTTTAACCGCGCTTCGGCACTCATTGGCAGAACAAACGGATACCGGCTTTGCAGCGCAAATGGGATTATCCTGTGTTGCAGGCGAGATTCGCCCATTTAATGATCACTACAACCTCCTCACATCGCACCTGCTCAGCGAATGGTCATCCAGCTCGTATAACTACTTTCTGGGAACTGAGTACAATGCCTTTGAGTTTCCGGACTGCTCTCCATATTTGAACTTGCTGTCCAAGTTCAACTACATAGCGCTCGTGAAGAATGGCCCCACATTGGTGGCGCGGCCTTCGCTCTCCTTCGACAACGTCGTGCCCACCCTTGACCTCAAAGAGCTCCAAACAAGTCTCACGTGGCTGCAGGTGCAGAGTGTGGAAACGGGCAACAAAATGGTCAACTACTGGAAGGCGCGCGCGGATGCGCTTGTTCTTATTTTGGTCATGTTGTGTATCGCTGTGCTCCTTCTACTTGTGCTTCTTATCCTTGTGCCCATCTGCATTGATCCCCCTTACATTCCCAGCGAGATGGCGGTTACTCGAGAGTACGCTCTGATGGAATCCAAGAGCAAGGCGCTTTCCCAGTACAGCCAGTGCATCCTTGCTTTGAAGCAAGAGGACCATCTTTACCACTTTGACAATGACGTTTTTATGCAGAAGATCACAGGCTTTATTCGGCGCGTCCGCCCGTGCATTGTACAAACATGCTTTGGCGACCTTGAAACTGCGACCTTCACTGGTACTGGCGAGATCATGTCAACTCGCGGCGATGATGCGGCAGTGGCCGCGACAGAGGACGAGCAGCGCTCTCAGGAGCTTCGCGCCGATCTCGGACTGCAGTTAGTGTGTGGCACGTTTCTGTGCATTGCGGTCGGCGAGGCATACTCGGATTCCGGCGAAAGTAAAATGGCGAAGCGTCAGTTGAACGTCGATGAGTACGTTGAATCAGTGACTAACCGTATGAATACGATGGTGATGGAGGTGGAGCGGGTCATTGCTTCTAAGCGTGGCGTTCTGCACACCATTACGGGCGACTATATTTACGCAACGTGGAATGTAGTGAGCGCATGTTCCACGGGTGAGCTCAATGCCCTATCCGCCTCTTTTGAACTGGTAGAGCTGTTTAAGGGAATGGGGAAAACTCCTTCAATTAGCATTGCCCGCTCTGCGGCGGTGGCAGGGAACATTGAGGCTGCTGGGCAGCGAACCGCCGTGATCTGCGGCCCCGCCATTGCCCGCTGCGAGCAGCTGGATGTCCTTAACAGTTATCACGGCACATCCATCATGCTGGATCACGAGGTGGCTGCGAAACTTTCGTCAGCCGGTATTGCTGGCTTTGACTTCTGCGTGGTGCCCGTTTCGCTGTACGAGCTCTTTCGACCACCGCTGCGCCAGGAGCAGGAGACGAGTATGGAGATTGCCTACGCTGTTTATCCTGTTCGCCAACAGGAGCGACTCAAGGCATGGACCAATATCTTCAAGGAAATTCCTCACCTTTTCAAGGCCGGGAAGATTGAAGAGGTTGTCGAGATGATTGAGGGTTACCGCACCACGTACATAAACAACGGCGAACAAAGGACTGGCCGTAAGGGTCTAGCACAGATTGATAACTCCAAGACGATAAACTTCTGGCTCATGTCATTGAACAAGCTGCAGAATCGCGGCAAGGAATAAGAGAAAATAAGCGAGGAAGCTTCAACATGTAATGATAATAAAAAAGAAGAATTATGCGCACGCTGATTGCTTTGCTTTATTATATGTCTATCTTCATTTCTTTTTGTTCTTGTAGGCGTTCTATAAGTGCTTGCTTTTTCTTTGTGACGCTGGAAGTTGATGATATATGCGGAGAGAGAAAGCATATATACAGGAGGGATGGGAACGAACGTGTGATGAACGAAAAAGAAACATCAAAGTATTTCCTCACACAAAATGTATCATTTATTTCTTGTTCTTTTCTCTCCTTTATTTTGCATTTATGTAAAACTGCTTCTTTTTATTTAAATTTTAAACTGTTCTTTGGCATATTACTAGTGAATCTTAAACGCACAGCAGGCTGCACACGCGTATTGAATTTTCCTCTTTTTTTTTGCTGTTTCCGTTTACGGAATTCTTTCTTTCTTTCTTTTCTGCTGCGAGTGCTGTTGCTGCGCAGCATATACCCACGTGATTCACCTTACTTTTGAATTCTTTTTTTCTCCTTTATCCAGAACGGAACGACTCCAACGTTATTAATGTGACAACGTGAGGTCGATCGTAGTGCACCTGAGGCGAGACTCTCGATTCAATAGGAAATCTAAAAATACTTGTTTTCCTTCATTTCTTGCCTGTTCATGTTGCTTTTTTCCATTTTATTCCTTTTTTGTTGTTTACCTGTTGTCATGGTTTTCAAGTACATTTCACAGCCGAGCGGCGCTTTTTTCTCTTCTAAAAGAAAGGGCCAAAAAAGGAAGGTATTTTGCTTGGTAGTTCGCACACTGGCAGTGTAGAAGGAAAGGGAGAAAATAGACTTTGGTTAGGCGGCTAGTGTCAGCGCATTTCTTACGGATTTTCCTTTCTTCATTCAAGTATCTACATACACAGATATTCTCTGGTGAGGGTCAATGGGGGGCAGAACTTCTGAAAAGAAGCCCGAGAGCGCCGTCCCTCCGGTGCCTCGCCCGGCGAGGGTGCTGCTTGCAGGAGAGTCTATGCTGTTGAGCCAAAAGACGACTGAGCTTGAATTTGTCTTGTACCGACCACTTCACCCTGCCTGTCCACTACCTCTCTCAGTCACGGCGGGTCCGGGAAGGACTCAACCTTCTAGTCCGCTCACTGCGCGGCGGGATGAGACGTTTGAGGGCGACCCGCTCGCTGTTTCCGTGTCGACCTCACAGCGCGTAGTAGTCACGTCGCCCCGCCATAGTCTGCGGAGGCGTAGCGCGAATAGACCGAGGAGCTCCAGGGCAAAGAAGGCAAGTGCTGATGCTGATGCTGCTGCCGCCGCCGCAACCGCTATCCCCCGTCCTCCTCTCTTTTTTGACACAGCTGCCTGCTTATTTCAGGACTCGATGAATCGAACCGACTACGTCGCCACTGGACGTCACGCGACCGATGAGAAGGGACTATTTCGCATGCCCCATGCCGTCGTGACTGGCACGGAGGCGATTATGGTGCCTACAAACTACTGCAACTACAACGTCGGCAATCTTTCGGCCGGCTACGATGATGCGTCGCTCTACATGCTATCCACTCGCACCACAAACAGCGGTCACAACAGCCTCACCAACATAAGTGATGGAATGGCGAGTGAGTGGGCCCAGGCGCATTTGCCTCAACAACAAAAGGAAGTGTTTGTGCCTCCTGACGGTGCCGTCACGATGGCGGCAGGAGATGGGGTGCTGGTCAACTTCAAGCGTGTAAGCACCTGCACAGGAGCGCTTATCAGCACCACTCTCTTCAGCAATGACGTTTCGCTGTGTAGTGAGAGCAACCTGTTTTACATGGTGCGCAAGTCGAACTCGACCCGCCCTGTGTGTCTCGTTCCTATCAGTGTGCCGGACTCTTCCTGCCCAGGCAGCATCGTTATGATGCTCCGGCGCGTCAAGGTGAAGAAAAACACGACGTGGGAGCTCGCGAATGTTTCCGAACCGCTTACTAAGAAAGACGTCAAAGAGGTGGTGCTGACGCTGCAAAGCAGAGGGCTGCGTGATCCTGTTGGTTATCAACGCGACGGTAACATTGTGGTAATAGGTGAGGTGTCGTCGAGCGAGGAACTGAGTAACTCGTCGTCTTCAATGGAGTCGCGCTCAATGTCATGTTCTTCCGATTCTGCAGCCGAGATTGTTAGTGGTTCTGCTAGCTTTCACTCCTCTGTCCACAGCACCGCGGGGGAAGAAGGAGAAGGTAAGGAGGCTGTGCTCCAAGTCTCTCAAGCCGCTGATGGCGCCGCACCAACAACAGTGCAGCGCAAGTCTAAGCTGAAGCCCGCTGCCGAAGCCCCTTCTCGCCATCACCACAAGCTTCCATTTGAAGACCTTCTTGCCGGCGTCGATCCTGTTGTACGCGAGGGTCGCAGACAGTACAACGTGGGACGCTCTCATGTTCATCCAATGCTCAGTGAGGGGGTCAGCTCTGATGAGGATGAAGTTCTCGATGACGCACTTAGAGTCGCTGTACCTCAATACGTGAGTAACAACGTCGTGCGGTATGAGGATGGAACGTACAACGTGGGCTCCCGCTCACGGGTGATGGCGTCCCACTATGTAGAGCGCAGAGAGGCCTACGCTCTAGACGAGGCTGGAAACCCACTGCGAGCAACACATACTCACGCTTCGGGCGCTGGTACTGCATTTTCACCCAACGCAGCTGCCTCGCGTGGAGCATTAGGCAGACGACTGACAGATTGTTCTGATGGCGGCGTCGTGAACCAGCGTCCAGAGCCCCCGCTGGAGCTGCTACCAGACGACGTGATTGCTGCAAGACTGGCGGGTGCCGCCGGGCGTCTAAACCGGTCTTCTAGCAATGGATCTCGGCGACGGTCATCAGTGCGCCGGAGACGTAGTTCGCGGCGGAGAGGAGGCAGTTCTCGCGCAAGGTCAAAACACAGCTCTAGGGCGGGCTCAAGAGGCAGAAATAAAAAGAAGAAGTCACGGAGTAGGGGCAAGGGGCGAAGATCTAAGAGATCATCGTCACGGCGTATTTCTTCAAAGAGGCAATCTTCGCCGAAGAGGCTAAGAGTGAGACCTCGTCCTCCTTTGTCGCGTGTGGCCAATCCGTTTGACATCTGATGTTTCACTCTGGAGAGGTTAGCTTTTTTTTTCTTTGCTTTCTCTCCTTCTCTCTCCATATATAAATATATATATATTATGATATACCTGACAATACATATGTACATCACTCACTTACACACGAGAAAGAAAATGGAATAGAAAGCGTTGCTGACCATGCTTTTTTTTTTCTTATCTGGAAATGCGAGCCACTTTGCACCATGTTAGCTAGTTCATTAACCTCAACAACAAATCGAAAATCCAAAGCACTCATGAATACATGTGTAGGGCACAAACACAAACAAAAAAGAAAACAATCTTGTCGAATAAGAATATTCCGAAGTGTTGATGCCTGAATGAAAGGAAACGGTCTGATTTTATTGTGTTGCTTCTCTCTATCTCTTTCTCATTTTTTTTTCGTCCTTTTCCAAATGTATTTCAAAACCTTTCATTTCAAGGTACTGTCAGCTACTACAGGAAACGAAACATCATACTGTATATATAGTTTTGTGTGTGTTTGTGATTCGTCCCCTTTTTATATATTCAATTATTTTTGTTAGATTGTCATCGCAACGTATTGCGGCGCTCTGTGCAACGATACCGGGGTAATAGAAGAGGGAGAAGAAGAAGAAGCATATATTATTCTCTACTTTCTCTCTGCTTTTTTTTTTCCCCTCTCTCAAACACAATCGTTTTCTTTCCTCCCTTTATTATTGCAATAAACACTTTTTAAACTATTGTTTAGTTAGCTGATGATGATTCCACACCCTATTTTGGCATCAGAGGACGATGAAGACTATGTTATTCGCACGATTCTAGGCCTTCCTGACATTGTGGAGGAGTTTTTTGAATGCCTGGAAGCCATATTTATATACACGAAAGGCGCAGAGTACAACTCCCGCGCGAACATCCTTTTTTTGACGATTCAGCGGCAGCTGCAGACGCTGAGGTTGGTGCCCAGTAGCTCCTTCAAGGTACTCAACCGCTCAGGGAAAGATAAGGTGGACGAGGAGCTGCCAAAGCTGCTGGACAGGTTAGCATGCTTGTTTTTAGAGGATGTTTTTGGCATTGGGCCAGAGGCTATTTCGTGGAAGCGACCGTGTCTACGCCTCGCGGAGGACTGCGCCGATCGCATGCGTGCGTCTCGCATCAAATTTCCCCTCAATATGCGCATCCGCCGCCAACTAGTCACCTTCAATTCTTTGCTTTTTATCATCTCACTAGTTTTTTTCTGTATTATCGTCCTTTTGTGTGCTGTCGTACTAGTCACAATTCCTTCCCTGAAGCCACCGGTGTCGGTTGGCGTTCCCATCGGCGCTGTAGCGGCTGGTATGCTACTACTCGTATCGGTGATGTTGGTCGCTTATCATGTGATTGCAACTCGTGCTTTGCACCGTCTTTACAACAATATTTTTCAGGAGAACATCATCTACGGCACCTCGAACGCGCTCTTTGAGGTTCCTCAGCATCCTGTAAGCGTCACTGATGCCACTATCATCAGTACTACTCACAGACATGGCATTCTCCGCTCCCTCGCGCCTCCTGCTGCGGCAGTGTCTCATAGTCCTACTATCACTCGCGGCCGTGAGACACGCAAGGGGTACTATACTGTACCTTATGGGGGTGACGTTGGTTACATAGACGGCCGTCAACTGGACGCACAGGTGGTTATGATTGCCTACGACAAGGACTTCCTCATCATACGCTGGAACAATGCAGCGGAGCAGATGACTGGCTTCTTGCAGGATGGATGCGTAGGGAAGCCTCTTGCGGAACTGGTACAGTCTCCTGGTGGCGGCAACATCTGCGACGTGTTGCGGCGTGCCCGCAGAAGTGACCTCATCAAGATCAAACTGCGTGCTCTGGCCATGTCGCCAATGACACTGTACACGGTTGTTGCGCCGATTGTGAACCCCGGAGGCCACCAGGTCGGCTGCGTCTTGATTTGTGCCAATGCGAAGGATAACCTACGAGAGCATCGCTCGTACATACACAACTATCAAATTAGCACCATCACGGAGATGCTTACGGCTCTCGTTGATCGTGGCACCCTCACTCACGATGACGTGATCATTACCAGGGCGATGCAGAACTTTATGACCTCTTGTGTGGCGAATCGTGTAGAAGAGCTGGCGCGTGAGATGGCAACTGACTGGGAGTGGACCAACGTAGATCAGCTACTGGGTCGTGCGCTTGGAAGCACAATCAGCTCGCACGAAGTTAACGTTGACCCACTGTTCCCACCCACGCTGTGCATGAGCCCTCTGGTGCCGAAGATTATCGGCATTGTTACCGCTGCTGCCGGTGGGAGGACGACGATTAATCTTAATGTGGTGACACCGATGCGCAACGTGTTCTCATTGGCGGTTACGGTTGTTCTTGGTGGAAAGTGCCGTCCGTGGGATACTGAGAAGCTTGATACAGCCCTGCAGGGATTGCTCAAGGGCTCCTGTGGCAGTGTTGGCTATCTTGACGAACGTGTTGTTTTCCGATTTCCGTGCCAGATCTCAGCCATTTTGGAGGACAGCGAGGAGGCCGAGACGGCGGTGTCTGATCAAGGCCGCTTGCTCACCCAGGCGCGCACCATCATCAACTGCACTGTCAACGTGGTGACAGCCATCAACAACTTGGTCGATCAGCATAACCTGTCTCTTATTCTGCTTAAGACTATGTTTGTGTCTCTTGCGAGCGTGCGGGAGCGCAGTGACTTGGAACAGCGTCTCTCAGCAAATCCATGCGATGTGGATGTGGTTATTTGTGATAGCGAGTGGCTCAGCTCATCACGGGACATATTGCTCTCTGGCGATCACGGCGCCGTTGTTATCCCTCTCGTGGATACTGGTACGTCGCTCTCCGATGACTTCAAGTACGTCATCCGGATGCCCATTGTGGGTCGTGATGTGCAGGAGATGATCGTAGAGGTGGGCAAGAAGGTGTCCATGGAAAAAAATGCTGTGACTGCCAAGGAGGAGCGTGAGCGCATCCTCACGCTGCGCCAGGATTCACCATGGACTAAGGGAAAGCTACTTGGCCGCGGAAGCTATGGCGCCGTTTATGAGGCGACGAGTGATCTCACTGGCGGCAAGATGGCTGTCAAGATGTTTTACTTTGCTGCAGACCGCGAGAACTCAATTAATCAGCTGCTGAATGAAATCAAGATTATGTGTAGTCTGAACCACCCCAACATTGTGCACTACTTTCATTGTGAGAGAAAGGACAACAATGTGAGCTTATTCATGGAGCTCTGCCAGGGTTCGCTTACAGACATCATGATTGGCAGTCGTCCGAAGCCTCCACATCTCGGCCTAGTCTCCATCATACGCCAGGTGGTGACTGCTATTGCGTACCTGCACGGTCGCGGCATCGTCCATCGAGATGTGAAGCCGCAGAATATTCTTCTTAAGGGCGAGACGATCAAACTGACCGACTTTGGTACGGCTCGACAGGGTGATGCCACAAAGGAGGTGCGCGGCACGTTCCGCTACATGGCGCCTGAGGTGTACAAGGGTGAACCTCACTCCCTCCCGTGCGATGTGTGGTCCATCGGTTGTCTCGTCTGCGAGCTGCTTGCGTGCCCACCGCGTTTTATGGATCAAGCTTCTGCGCTTGGCGAACTGAAGTCCACCTTGCCGTACCTCGAGGGACTTCCGCAAAATTCGCTCCTTGTTGACTTTGTGCAAAAGTGCTTTATCCTGATGCCAGAGCAACGACCAAGCTCTCACGATCTACTGACACACCCGCTCTTGGCTTCCACAACCGTTTCTATGGAAGTGGATAAGCTGCCTAATGTACTCGACACGAAGAACTTGAGGCGCTTAGGCGCGTATGACCAATCTGACTTCACAGTGTCATCGGTCACGCAAGAATAGTGAAATACAATTCTTTGTGGGGGAGGATTACCCAAGGCCAAAATACCCACTGTATGAGAGGAGTTATCTCGAAGAGCCGCCAAAACTGAAGAAGGAACCTGTTGTGAAAATAAAGAAAGGTGAAACTTTGAAATAGATAAGCTCTTGCACACGCTGCAATTGAATGTAGCTAAGTTGTCCTGCAGACCTCTGCCTGCTGATTTTTTTTTTTTCCTTGACACCGACACACTCTCTGATGAAATTGAAAGACTCAGAGTCTTTTGCCCTTCCTCACATTCCTTCCTCTTTTCCTTCTTTCTCTTTCCCTCTTGGTATTTTCGCAAGAGTTATCAGTTGAGGAGAGGAAACCGTGTTGGCTCTCTTCTTACTGAAACACACATTTGCCAGCTGGAGGCTAAACAGCCGAGAAAGGGTGGAGTGAGAAGGGATGGCTTTATCTCCATCTGTATAATTGTACAATACACACACTCTCCATATATCTGATATTATCAGAATGATTGCTGACAACTTTATGATAATTATTATTTAGTCAGAAAGAGAGAGAGAGTAAAGAAGACCGCAAATGGAAAAATGTGAAATTAAGAATCCCTTTGCTATTCCTTTGCCCTTCAAACGTTATGATTTTCTATCCACTTCAGTGCAAGCACTGGGCACCTGCTTGCCTGCCTTTGAAGGAATCAGCAATGCAACACAATGATATTCCCCGCAGTTGCTCATCTGCACTTTTATCTCGCCGGTGCCTTTTTTTTCTTCTTACTGTTTCATCTCCTTTTGTATGGCTAGAATAATAATAATAATAATAATAATAATAATAAAGATACACCATTTTCTTACGGACAAAAAGAACTCTCTTTCTCTCTCTTTCTTAAGGATCACATTTTCTTCTTTCATGTCTACACGCACGCAAAAAGAAGTGTAGAGCAGCAAGCATCAGGACAGAAAAAGCAACAACACCATAATAAAACAAGAACACATACTCATTTGTACAATAGGAAGAAAAGCAGCAGTTTTTTTTTTGTTGTTGTTGACGATGCGATCTCTTCGTTTCTTGCTTTGCTCTACTACACCACCACTACCACCACCAACTGAAAATAGTGTTGATGCGCTTTTTCGTGCCTTGCTAGCTCACAAAGGCAGCGTGCTATCCCATGACGAAGCACCACTACCACTCACTGCTTCTCTACCTTCAACAGAGACCACTGCGCATGATGGTGATGACCGCAATGATCATACTGCGAGCTGCAGCCGGTTTCAGCGTGTTGAAGAAGTGCTCTTTTCTTCCCAATCAGACTACAGTCAACACCTTCCTCCCTTCCTATTTACGCTGGGAATCATGAAGCGCTTCCCAAGAGCATTCTTTAGTGAGGTGCTTGACCGATGGCGCGATGCCGTCCGCGATGAGAAGAGTGCCCGTACGCTCTTCACCGCCATGTCACTCCGGGAGGTGCAGCTGCTGAACAGTAAACTAAGCGACTTGAGCGAGAATGCCGTGGCTCTCAAGCCCACTCATTGTGGCAACAGCAGCAACGCCAGAGACAGCACCAGAGATGACTATTGCGACAGCGGTGATATGTGGTCCAGTACTACACCCGCGCTTCTTTACAAGAATGTTCGAGACGGAAACTCTTTGGCTAACATGCCGGACTCTTGTCTCAAGATGGACAGTCATTGCCTGGAGCCATTTCAGCAGTACTCCATCGCGCACTTTGCTGCTGAATTGGGTAGCGTGGAGCTTCTCCGGTTCGCGATGGAGGATCTGCCAGATGGCATCCCAATGCGTGTACGCGCAGATTCTCCCAAAATTTCTAGTGCTGGGCTGCTGGTAGGGGATGTGCGGTTTGGCGTGGCATCCTCTCCATCGCGTACCCCTGCTTCTACCCCTTCTTCCTCAGTATTATTGTTGTCATCGTTGCAGCAGCCTCAGGGAAAATGTGCAGACTATCATCCACGTGAGCGTTCTTTTCCATGTTTTGACTGGGTTGCTTGCATGGGTGTCGACCACACAGGAAAGTATCTTTCCCACTTGGCAGCGGCTGAGGGCAACACTGATGTGCTCGCTGTTCTTGCGGAGCGCTACGGGGCAGAGTGTGTGCTGCGGAGTCAGCGCCAGCTCCCTTCTGCCACGGCAGTCGTCACGAACGATACTACTACGTCCATGTCGCTCAAGAAGCAACGAGGCTGCTGTAGCGGTGATGAGGATGTCGCTGTAGAACTCGGAGAGGGCCGCCGCGCTGCTGATGGTAGTCGCAACGGCAATAGTGCCATGCTCTGGAGGAGCGACGCGTACACGATCAGCATGAGTGCCGTTGGCACTGCTATTGTGGTTGGTCAGAGTCGCACGCTGGAATGGGTCTTTACCCATTACCCAGAAATGATTGCTGGTATGCCGCTGCCCGAGTTCTGTGCCGCGCTCCTGGCAGCTGCCCTGCACGATGATGATTGCGTGAGTGCATTTGAGTTTCTTTGGAGTCATGGCCTGTTTCCTCCCGCGGCGTACAGTTTCCCGAGTGCCTCTGCGACGTCTATCTCCCCACATGGAGCTCAGTGGGATTCACGCACGTGTGGAGCAGCAGCTCTCGGCATCAGCAGATGCGATGTGGTAGTTTTTGCGGCTGCGGAAGCCGGGCACAGCCGCGTTGTGTCATGGTTCGTGCGCACCTTTGGTGATGAGGTGGTGTGGATGCCGGACAAGGATGGGGCCACCTTGTTGCATCACTGCGCGAGAGGAGGCAACGTTAAGCTGTTGCGCGAGCTGCTAATGCTTGATCTGGGGGATCTGGAAGATGCGCGAGGGCAGGAGGGGACTGCTAGTCCTTCTTCTTCCTTCACCACCGCATCGTCTGCGCTGGCTCAAGTAGAACTCAAGGCCGGCCCAGGTGATGCTTGCTTGGTCTCCTCACTGATGAAGCGACGTGCTCAAGTCGACTGCTGTGATTTCCAAGGCCGCATTCCCGCTGTGTGGGCGGTACTAGGAGGGCGTCGCGGCAAGCATGTCGTTGACTGTCTGGAGGCCCTACTAGAAGCAGACTCTCAATGGCCTTTTTACAAGGATGGGTCAGGGTGTGACCTGCTTGAAATCGCTCGTGGCCGTCACTCCCCATATTCCAAGGTATGCCGCTACCTTAGGAGGGAAGTACGGCGGGCACATCACTGAGATCATCACAACGTATGCTCCTTACATGCATTTTTTTTCCCTTTTCTTTAGCTTACGGTTTTTGCAGCTAACCACTTTAACTATTCTCACTGTTTCCTTTTGTAAAAGGAAGGATGCTTAAATACAATTTCATAGTGTCAACTTTTGACATGTGAAGAGCTGGCGCAGTCGCCTTCTTTCTTTGCAGATAAACAGACAGATTTGTTTCTTCCACTCCCCTTTGAAAAGAATTTTATTGTCAAAATACTATTTTTCTTCAATCCTTGGGTATATTCAGTCAATCGTTATTATGAAGGAAACAACAAAAAGAATATGAAGAGATGCAACTATTGATGTGCTGTTTACGGCTTAGTTTTGTTTCTTCTCTCCTTTCATACTTGGGCTGCGAAAAGGATATTTTATGCCGTACGTGAGTGATTTCTTTTAATCAATTCTGTAGTAACATGTACCTTTCTTCTTCTTCTTCTTTCCTCCTCCTTGCATTTCAATATATGCATGTATTCACTTTATTCATACGCATCCAAACATTCTCAGCTTGTGGTTTGTCAAAGCAAGGAGAAGAGGCTTCGCAGCTCCTTCTGTTTTTTTTTCCTTTTTTTTGTTAGTGCTATTTGAATCCACAGGACGACATGGCGTCAGCACAAGCACAGCGCTCCGCCAGGGCATTTATGGGCGGTGACCAGCAGCTTAGCTCCTTCTCACAGTACACTCGGCACCCACTAGGAGATGTTCCACAGAACGACGATGGCTTGCGCATATATGCCGCTCATGGTGACTGGGCCTCAGTGGTGTCGCTAGCGGACAAATTGGAAGACGAGGTGGCCGCGAAGGCGAACGCCTCTGATAAGGTCAGCGGCAGCAGTTCCGGCGCTGCTATACCACAGCATATGGCGGCCCGTGCTGCTCGACTGCCCTATGCTCTTGTGCAAGCCACCGCATATCTGCGCATGCAGCGACCTGTATCCGCAAAAGAGGTTCTTGATGCGTTTGGTGACATTGAGGGGGACGCATACCACTACCCCGGCACCACTGAGTCCTTTGCCCCCTTTTCTCTTCGCTTTGTATCTGCGATGCTGCCGGTGTATTTGGGTGCCCCCGCCGAGGCGCAGCGGAGACTTCACGTGCTCCTTTTCGAGTGTGAGCAAGCCTTGGCTGGAGAAGTAAAGGCACAGTCATTGCACCAGACATACTCAAAGCGTGCTCAGCGTGTATTGCGGGCGTTGGTGCACGTTCACTTCACAGCTGGGCAGTATCCGCTTGCGATCACACTGTTTCAACAACTGATGGAGCTGGAAGAGAAGAATGAAACTGCGGGTAAGGAGAAGGAGCAGGAGAAGGAGGAGGTGTGCCGCGCATTGCGTCTTCAGCAGTTTGCCTGTCTGTGCCTCCAGTGTGGGAATACCTTTCTCGCGGATGAAGCGTTTGTGAAGCAGCAACAACTGCAGGAGTCCTCGTCTTCAGATATGGTCATGTTAGTGCATCAATACATGCAGGGCCTCAATGATGCCTTTGCTCTTGTATTTAAGGGCCTTTTTACTGAGGCTGCGGAGCAGTTCCGCACCATTGCAGAGCAGGTGGGAGCTACCCTTGAAAAAACAGGCACCGCCACTGGGGTAGTCAATGACGCGCTACTGCAGGTTCGCACACAGGCACAGGTGTCGCACGTCACCTGCTTGCCCTACACGGACCCCAACAGCGAGAACCCTATGCACCTCATGTCGAGTATCACTGCAACAATGCAGGAGTACATAAAGGACAGCCCGCACACGTTACTCACTTCTGGGGCATTCGTGAAGGATGCGGTGCGGTACTACATTTTGAGTGGAGATCAGAAGCAGAGGCTGGAACAGTTGGCGGATCTGTTAGAGTTGTTTCAGTGCGATCGCACTTGTATCCCACCTCTCGATACTATGATGTGAGGAGGTATATATATTATTTTTAAAAAGAAGGACAGAAGAGCACATCATTCGACTGTGTGTATGCGTATGTAGGCGCTGCTGGCGAATGAGTTCACACTCCATATTATATTGCTGAATTACTATTGAGATTCTTATCTATTCGTATTGCATCTGAGAGAGGTTTGCTGCTGCTGCTGCTGCTTTTTTTGTTTTCTTTTTTTTTTGCTGTTGACTGTTTGCATCAAATTTTAAAGGAGGAAGTAGCTTCCCTCCAAAAAGAAAAAAAAAAGACGACCTTTGTGCAAATTCCTTCTTTCTCACTTGAGGAGATTTTGTGAAGAGCACCTTTATATCATGCCACTTATATCAGTTTCTTTTTTTTTTTTTTTGCAATGTTGTTACCATACACCCACATATATATCATCTTTTTGATAACATGCTTTTCTTTCTTCTTGAACAATGTGCAAATCATGTAAAAGGGTTGTACTCGTACACATATACCTTCACTGAGGGACGTGTGGCCACATAGAATACTGTTGTGATATATTTACACTTAAAAAAATATTTAGTCAGCAGAGCCAATGTTTCACGCAACACGGGCGCTGTGTAGCACCTATGCAGCAGAAACTGATTCCGCTTCACCACAGGACGTTGATGCAGCGATCAAGCGAGGCGTCGCCACGCACCCGGCACTAGCGGAGAACAGAAATAGTGAGAATGAACAGATGTGTTCCAGTAGGAAAAGTGCAGCAGGTGCAGGAGGCCTTCCCACCGCTGGGTTTGCAGCTCGCAAGTTAGCGATGGTTTTTGCCGTTAGAGAGTCATCTTCTACCGTTATGGTTAGCAATGAGCCAGTGTGTACCAATGCTCACGCAAGGGCACCTGCAGCTGTGGCCCCAACGGCAGCAAAATCAGCAACTGGTGTAAATTTGCAGCTGCCAGAAGCGCTCACGAAAGAGTGTGCGCTGGGACAGCTCTGTCTTTCAGATGGCAAAGAGAGAAGCCATCATACTATGATGTATAGCACTACTATTGATTTGGACACGAAACACGTCGGACCCAGCACAACCAAGCGCCTCCACACGAGGGAGCTACAGGAGCTTCGAGCTCACGCGGCGTCGGACTACCGCATCATCAAGAACCGCACCGAGGTGATGGATCTGTACAGAGAAGAGACGATTGTCCGAGAACAGATTGAGGACGACGCACGGCACCTGCTGGAAGCCCTGTTCACATGGCAAGCAGAGGAGCGAAGCACGCTGCGTACGGGCGGCCAGGAAAGCAGCTCGTTTGCACTGCAGCGGCTGCAGAGGCGCTTGTTGGACCGTCAGCGTGTGCTGCATGCAGCCCACGTGGAGAAGGAAGCACGCTTGCGCGAGGAAGGGCGTCGCGCGTGGCTGGCGGAGGCTGAGGCACAAAGGAAGCACGAGGCGGAGGTGGTGGAGTGGCGCAGGCGGCAGAAGGAGGAGGAGGATCAGTTCCGCGCTGCTGTGACCTTTATCATTGTGCATGAGCGTTCTAGTAGAGCTGAGGTGGAGAAGGAAGAGGCAGCTGTCTTGGTCACAATACGGCAGCAGGCAACGGAGGCGGCGGCAGAGGTAGAGAGAATTGCCTATGAGAACTTTATCAACAGTCCTGAACAGCTCGCGCTGGCTGCAGAGCGTGAGGCGAAGGCGGTCAAGGCACGCAAGCGGGCTGCGCGCATGCAGAAAGCGCGTCAGGTGCAGCAGCAGAAGTTCATCAAGAACTGTCATCACGGACGTAATGGGACTTCCATGTTTGAGGGCCCCACCGCGCGGACGGTGTGCCAGCGGTGTCGTGTGCAGTACGATGAGGAGCTTGGCTACTACGTCAATATGGACGCAGCAAAGCCAAGTACCAAGTCGAGGAAGCAGTCCTCAGCCACCTCGGTTGCCAAGACCTCTAGGACGCAAAGTAAGAGTGACGGACGAAAGAGGTCCGCTCGAGCCCTCTCTGCAGTCGCAGAGGAGGGCAACTCCAAGGAGACGCCAGGGGAAAGCAAGAGTGCAGGCAAGAAACCCCAGAGGCGCTTTTCAACGACGAGTGTCGCAAAGAAGAAGGGCTCAAGTGTCGTTATTGCGGACGAAGTTGGGAGCAAGGAGGAAAAGGCTAGAAAGCCATCTACCACAGTGCAGCTTCAGACACCCTTTTCATCTCCTATTGAAATCAGCAAAATTGCTGCCGCGGCGTGATGGTGCTCTCTTTTTTTCAGTGCAATTACACTCTGCACCTTTTCTTTGTCTTGTCTTTGGTGGACATTAATTGGGATTGCCTTACACTTAGTCTCCTTTTTTTCTCTCTCTCTCTCTCTCTCTCTCTCTTCTACTCCTCTCATTGGTATCGCTTCTTTTTTTTCTGTTCAGTATTATCCTCTTGATGAACGACGTCCATTTCGCGCAGCAGCGTCGTATGTAGCTGTGCATGTACATATCTGATAGGCTACACATGCAGACAGGCATTTGCTATGTTGTTTTATTTTATTCTTTTTACATTTCTGTCTGTCATAGCAGCTATCTATATCACCATTTATATAGATCTTGTTTTGAAACCGCTCTAGAGAGGAAGCCATTGTACATTAGTTGAGTCTCCCTTTTCTTCTCTTTGCTTCTACACACTTACGATACAGCGGAGCGAATTCGTTGCTAAAGAAACAACAATGGAGAGAAGGGGGTGGGGGGAGAGAGTCAGGATAGTATCAGCAGCTGTGCTGCATATGCCTGTCTTATCATTTCTGCAGTTTGATTGCACTCAGGTTTAAACATTACTTTCCACCACCAACCTTTAAAAAAAAGCATCTAATTTTTCCTCTTTTACAAAAACCCACGAACGCACATACTCCGTGGGAAACTGCCCACTTTATGTGCTGACAAATACTCTCACAGCAGTTCCATTTTTTATTATTATGTTTTATATATTTGGATTGCCTTCTCTCTCTCCTCTCAAACACAAACATACGCTCACAAATGAGCCTTCTTCACTGCTTTCTTCAAATTAATATCATCAGGTAAAAGCACTAGATATATATATATAAAAGGAAAAGAACAATCAGAATGAGCGGGAACGATAGCTACCAAAATCACTACCGTGATGATCAGGCGTTTCTTCAGGCAAAGAATGTACGCAGCATCCTTGAGCAATTCGTGAGCGATGCTATGGCCGAGAAGCCTGAGAATGTGTACGTGTACATGGTGCAGTGGGCAAACAGGGAGATGGGTGCGGCAAACAAGGGCAAATATGCCGATGAGTTGTAGGGCTTTATGGTACTGCATGACTAGGAGACTCAGCTGTTTGTCAAACGTACCTGCGTGCAGTACGGTGGAAGGGAGGTGGAGAGCAAACGTTTTTTTTCATTACTCTCTAATTTTTTTGAAAAAGCGGGGGAGAAAAAGAGAAGAACCCGAAGGTGCTGAGAAGCGCAACCATTTGTCTTCAAAGAGCACAGATACCAGCGTGCAACGGGGATTTCTCTCTACACACACACACATTTATATATTCCGCCTAACCTTTATGTACAACATGGAACAAACTATTTCTTTTTTATTTAACAAATAGTTTCAGCTTGAAGTGCTGAATATATGCACTTAAAACATCTTTTTTTTTTTTTTTGAAATGAGAGATCACTTGTACTGTTACGAAATTAGTTTTCTTTTCTTTTCTTTTACTATTTACCTGTGCATGATTGAAGAAGAGCAGAGCGCGATGCTATGGTTGTCTAGTTGAGTAGATAATGTGATATATAATGTGATATACCGTGTCAGAGTAGAGTACCTCACATAAACAGCGTGAAACTACGTGAACAAAAAGCTTATACACATTTGCGCACGAGAACACCATGTCATACACACAACAAACAATGTATGTTAAGATGACACGTCTGCTTATTTGGTGTAAGCATTCCTCTCTTTCAAAAGTCTATTTCTGCGCTTGAAAAAGGGGATGAGAAGAATGGAGTACTATCATCTTATGCGGAAGAATGAGTGGTGCTCGCAACCTGTAAAAAAAAAAGCTCCTTCTTTGTCGTCTTCTTTCCTATTTTTTTTCTTTCTTCTTGTTGTTCATATGTATGTTTCTTCATTTATTTTCAAAATTAGGCCATCAAACACTCAGACATACATAGAACAGACGATATCAAAGAGGATCCCGTCTTTCGGTTTCATTTTTGTTTGCTAAAATATTTTACCCTTTTTCAATAATGTCTTCAGATGACGTTTCTAATATTACTGGGGCGCAGCCGCACATTTTATGCTTTGACTCTGCTCCAGCTGCTCGCCGCTCACCTTCTTATCGCTCCCTTTCTCCTACTCATGTCGCAGGAGAGGAGCATAAGGGTTGTAAAGCTGACTACCCTTTTGCGTGCACGACTCCAATGAACACTGTACTGTCGCCTCCTAAGACGCCATTGGCTCCAGCGAAGAAGCACAAGCGAACTCGCGAGGATCATTCGGATGTGGTTGCGGCTTTTTATTGGCGCCAACAGCGGCAGCGTTACGAGTCTCATTCTCCTGCTGCATCGTGCGTGGATCAGGAGGGAAGCGTAGATTCCCAACAAGCAAGCTGTGGTGGCGATGCGGGCGAGGAGGCTGATGCGGGGGCGGCTTTTGCGCACACCAATGACAGCGATCTTGGTTCTCCTGCTAGCGCGGTTTCAAAAACTGCTTTGACGAGCGTGACGCCCGTGGAGGTGGTGGAGTGGGGGGTGGTAAACACTCCTAGCGTCGTCAACGCTGGTGGTGGTGATGACAGAGATGCAGGAGTCGCTCAGCTGCGGCTGGTGCTGCGTGTGCCTACACTTTTTACCACTGCAGCTGGCAAGCCTGTTTGCATTCGTGACACTCGTACTATTCCTTTTGGCGTGCGCTATTCGAACTTTCTCTTCTCACAGGCGAGTAGTGAGGCTGACGCACTGCGTCTCAATCCGTGAGAAAAGGGAAAAGGAGAGAGGGACTTACTTGAACTCCGAGAAGAATGAGTGCTACACTGTTCTTGTCTTTGGGGAAGTTTGTGTACGCCTTTCATTTTGCAGCACCTTTATATGTGTTTTGTATACACGCATTTTTAATTAATTATTTTTATTTTAACTAGCTTTTGCCCTATTGTGTGTGCACAGATTCACATTTTGTAATAATCAAACAAATTAGGGTATTTTTTTTTTCCCACTCTCACATTCATATTATATCTTTATTTTTCATTGTGCCTACACACACATATGATCAAAACACACTCCTATAGGTGCTCATTTGCACTTACTCACTTATACTTTTGTTCTCACTGGGATGGGATGGGATCACTGTGCGCTCTCGTTACTTTTTCTCAAGTTGTTAAGCTTTTTTTTTTTCTTTTGCAAAATTGCTTACGGTTCTCCATTTTTTTTCCTTTACACTGCAAAGCAGCATGCAACCATCTATATCATTGCTTTTCATAATTTTCTTACTTTTTCTCTTCTTTTTCGCTAGCACTTTTCAACTTTTTTTTTTCTAGTCAAATGGCATCATCTCAAGGCGTTGTTGATGTTCTTGAGACATCCGCCAACTCCACTGGGTTCGATCGCACGCTGCTGCGCGAGATTGTCATTCATTTAGTCAAGGATGCACTTTCAGAGAAGCCGGACTGCATTCTGGCTTTCATGTCCTCTTGGGCGGTAGCCAAACTTAACGCTTCAGCCTCCGCCACACAGCACATGTCCGCGGAGGAGATTGAGGTAGAGTTGCAGGTCATAGCAGAGGGTCGTGCCAAGATGCTGCGTGATGTGGCAGCTGGCGCCAAGGACACCTATATGATTGCGCTTGAGGACAGCGACAACGACTTGGAGCACCTTCGCCATCTTGAAGCTGCAATGCACAACGCACACGATGATGTTATGCTATCACGTGCGGAAGACGCTGAGCTGAACCAGAAGTTACAAGCTATCCATGATGGTACATATACTGAGGAGGCGCGCTTGGCGCTGCTGCGAAGCTTGCACTGCAACTATCAATCGAGTCAATGAAGAAGCGCAACAACAACAACAACAACAACAGCAACAAAATGAAAGGGTACCTCACTCACTAGTAGATATAGAAGCCCTCTATTTTTTTCCCTTTCAAATGCTGCTCTTTGTATTTTCATTGTACGCAAGTACAACCATGTAAAGTTAGGTATATCGGTGCAAAAGAGGAACGAGGAGGAGGGGGGATGAGGGTGCATGATTGCTTTGCCGCGCCTCCCTCTCCCTCTCTCTCTCCCAATATGTGCATTGTGCCTTCGATTTTTACTTCTCTATACACTCACATATACATATGTTTGAACTATGGAATAGTTTTCTCGCAAAGGGACCTGTGATGAAAAACAAAAAGAAGAAGAAAGATAAAAAGGAGAGAGAAGATGCAGCGAGCACTTGCTCTACGCTTAATGTCTTACTATTACCCTCTCTCTATCTCTCTTTCCCTTTGAAACATTCATCATTACTAATTCAGAAGGAAAGAATTTGTTCTTCTACCTTTTTTTTCTCTTTTTTCTTCTTTCCTTGTCCTCCAATGCTTTGTATTAATGAATCTCTGGAAAGGTCCTAGACTTTCTTTTCTTTTCTCTATCTTATTAAGGACCCGCCGCTTTTTTTCTTCTAATGGAACACTCTTTCTACATGTAAAATTTTGCATTCTTTCTTCCTCTCCCTCTCTCTTTTTTTAAAATTTTGTTTCTGTGGACATTTAGAATAGTCAGTGGAAACATTGCAACTGATCTACAAAACCCACAAAAAAAGGAGTTTAAAAGAAGGAATACTCTTTTGCTTTCACATAACAGGTTTCTTTTTTCCTTCTCCCCCTCTCTCCTTTCAAGGCTAGACCGTTTCTCTTGCTTCCCGCTGAGTGCCGTTTCACTGTGTACACGTATAAAAGCAGCAGCAGCAAAATAAAAGAAGAGAGGACAAATAATTGAGAATTGCTTTTTCTTCCCTTCCCTTTTCGTCTGCAACAAAACCTTTGTGGTAGAACGATAGGCAAAGAGCAAGAAAGTAAGAAAGGAAAGAGAAAATAGCAACCACAGCGCGCGCACAAGCAACCTATACGGTGATACAGACCTTTTCTCCCTTCCTCTCCTTTTTCCTTCCCAATTTTATTTTCCTTTTGATTCCACAGCAAGCTGGAGTTGAAAGAGGACAATGTATTCTGGCCACACAAAAGCGAGGCCCTCAAAGGCGGCCAATCGCTCGTATGTGAAGGACAGTGACCTACGCAATATATTGCAAGAATTTTTGCTGGACGCTACCAAGGAAAAACCTGAAGATGTTCACGCGTATATGTATGAGTGGGCCTTGGCCCGTTGCCCACGTAGCCTTCTTAAGGGCAACCTTGCCGCTGATGATCATTTTTCTGCAGCAGCCGCAGAGCCAAACAGAGAGCTTACTGCGGCTGCTGATGGTGCGGCTGCTGCTGCTGCTGATGATGCTGCTGACACGGCAACCGCAGCATCACCTACTGATTCATACCCGACTGAAAATGCCGGAAAGCAGCAAGATATGATTTCCGCTGAAGCCTCCTATCTCCTAGAAAGTGCTCCAGGCACTTCCCACCATCAGGTACGCCTTACTGGTAACCTGTGGGGGATTGTACTTGCGAAGCGCTATGTAGAGCTACAGGCAGCATTCATCGCTGACGTCTCCGCTGCACTTCATACAGGCGTTGAGAACATTCAGAACGTTGAGCTGAGCCAAGGGAGCCTGTTAGCCAGCTTTGATGTTGTGCACCGTCTTCACGATTCTCGCAAGAGCATTGCCGCCAAGCTTGCTGTGTACGGATATCCCGAGACCTATCGTCTCTACCCTGTTCCAGTCACCCAGGAAGCCGCTGATTTATCTCCTCTTACTGCCACTGAACAGGACATGATGGAGCATGTGACGGCGCACCCTGAGGCTTCTCCTATCGTAGAAGTTGAAGAACACGCTGCTACGGAGCTGGAAGCTGCATACCCGACTGAGGATGCCACCCAGCAGCAGCAATTTGATGAACTTGAGGGCTCTGAGGAGCAGCTGCCCGTTCTTCAGCGTGATGGCACCCCTGAGCTCCCTCAGTTGAGGGGAAGCGAGGAGGAGGATGCCGCCCAGCAGCAGCAGCAGTTTGATNCTTGAGGGCTCTGAGGAGCAGCTGCCCGTTCTTCAGCGCGATGGCACCCCTGAGCTCCCTCAGTTGAGGGGAAGCGAGGAGGAGGATGCCGCCCAGCAGCAGCAGCAGTTTGATGAGCTTGAGGGCTCTGAGGAGCAGCTGCCCGTTCTTCAGCGCGATGGCACCCCTGAGCTCCCTCAGTTGAGGGGAAGCGAGGAGGAGGATGCTGCTCAGCAGCAGCAGCAGCAGCAGTTTGATGAGCTTGAGGGCTCTGAGGAAGTTGTCGGTGGGAAAACAAAAGCTCCAATTTCGGAAGTGGAGGGGGTTTCTCATTATCAGGCGACGCTTGATGGAGATTTATGGGGTCGGGTTATTGAAAACCAACGTGCGGAACTAGAGAATGCAGTGGCAACAGATGCTTCAAGGGCCGTAGGCACTGACTACGACCGGGTGCTCAATATCCAATTGAGAGAGGGTAGTCTAGTAGCTGACTTTGATGTGTTACACCGCCCAGCTGATACTCACGAGAATATTGTCGCTGCGCTCGATGCGTGCGGCTTTGTCGAGACGTGCAAGCTGCGCCCTATGGGGCATGCCGAGGACTTACCACTTTTGAACGCTTCGGAGGAAAAGGCTGTTGCTGCACCTGCAGATAGCAGTGCTGCGCTTGAAGATGAAACTCATATCTACGCCCATCGTCCCCGCCTGAGCTCCGTAGAGCATCGCCCCGCTACTTCCCATTTGGAGGGTCGTGAGGAGAGCACGCATCTAGGCGGTGAGACGCAGGAGCAGCCAGAGCCGAAGGAAGTGGAGCGCCTGTTTGCTGAGGAGAACGGCGTCTATCCCACTGAGGACGCGGCTGAGGAGGGTAATGCACCGGATGAAGTTGCTCATGTGCGTCCTCCCCTTGGCGGGGAGGAGGAAGGCGCGTACACCGACGACGCCGAGCAGCTGCAGGATCCTCCGCGTCTTCACAGCCGTGAGCATGGCGCGTACACCGACAGCCAAGTTGCTGCGGCACCCGTGCCTGTTGAGGCGCGCGAGGTGCCGGTTCTTCGCGGGGAGGAGGAAGGCGCGTACCCCGACGACACCGAGCAACTGCAGGATCCCCCGCGTCTTCACAGCCGTGAGCATGGCGCGTACACCGACAGCCAAGTTGCTGCGGCACCCGTGCCTGTTGAGGCGCGCGAGGAGGAGGAAGGCGAGAATCCTGACGACACTGATGTCGATGAGGAGGCCCATCGTCTTTCTGTGGTGCGTGGAGAGGAGGAAGCAGATGTTGTCGTAGAGGAGGAGAGACTGCGGGCAGTGGCCACCTCTCCGCGTCTGAGCTCGATGGAAACAGGACGGGGTGTGGCGCCTCTAATTCGTTATGAGGAGGGGAGTTGTCCAGTGGAAGAGAGCACGGACCGCGGTGATGCTCGGTTTAATGAAGAGCCTTTGGTTCCATCTCCAATAGTGGATAATGCACCACGACTGAACTCGATGGAGACGACTCGTGAGGTCCCGCGGCTTCAGGGTCATGAGGAGGATACGTATCTGGTGGGTGAGCGCACAGGGGCTGCTGAGGCTCCCCACGCTGACGTGCTTGCCTTCAGCAGCGGAGATGACTATGCGGTAGACACTCCGTCGTAACCTGTTGAAGAAACTGCGCAGCCACGCAAGCAAGGCCCATATGAAGGACTGTAAGTGCTAGTGGAGCAGTAACTTTCTTTTTGTTTTTGTTCCCATGCTAACAGGAGCAACAGCAAGAACAATAAAAATGTAAAAAAAAAGAGGGAGAGGGTAGCCCGCACGGAGCTCCGATGAGGACGCCCATTATCAGCATTTTTTTTTTGTTTCATACTTTGAATGTGTGCTTTCGCTAAGACCCTCTGGGGGGGGGGGGTACTGTTCTTATCACTATCAGGCGAGTATGTATATTTATATATATATAGCATGGAATATATACTGAGAGACAAATGCAGATGTCTCTTTTTACTATTTTTTTTTCTTTCATGGAATATTCTTTCGCCGATATCTTTTTGCTTTGGAGAAAGGAAATAAATAGAGCGGGGGAGATAGAGAAAGGTAGGACTTTGGCATCAGCTTCAGTGTGCGCATATTGGCTGATACTAGTGATATTATTTTGAATGGATAAAAGCATACGAAGGCTGCGTGAGTGAGAAGTTGATGAGGTACGCCATAATTGTGTATGTGTGTGCATGTAGATCAACATGTATTATATTTGGTCAGTGGTGATCTAATGTACAATAGATTTCTTTTATTAAATAAAATATACCAAAACCCGTAGATAATGGAAAAACAGTCGAACAACAAAGAAAAGAAAAAATGATATGCGATAAAGAGACTGTTGGTTCACCTTTCCCCTCCATTTTTTTTTTTTTGAAAAATATTCTCTTTGGTTTGTATACCTTTTCTTTTGACAGGATCAATACCTTCACCTCCCCTATTCTTATGGGAACTGCAGTGATTGCTAGATTGAACTGTGTTTTATGTTGTTCATTCACCACGTATGTGAGTGTCTGTATTATTCTTACTATTATAGTATTCTCTGTTATTGTTTGTAATTTATTTATTTTTGTTCATATATTTTTTAGAACGGCTTCATCAAAAGGGTTCTTCAGAAATGATCAACTGGGATATTCTGCAGTCAGCAAAAAAGAGCATGTACGCACTGAATAAATGTCACATGCCGACTTGCCCGGAAAAGAAGAAAGAAAGAAAGAAAAAAAAAATAGCTCAAAGAAAAAGAACGAACTACACAACAAACATGAAACTGGCGACGCTTATTTTTTTTGGCAGCAGGAGTTGAGGACAGAGACTCCGCTCCGTTACAAAATCTCGCCCTCTGTAGTCACCTGAATCGAGAACATAATAATCATTATTGGTGCCTATTACGCAATGACCTCAATGAACTTGTACGCTCACCCTATTCTCTACTGGACTGCAACACACACACACACACACACACAACCACACACATATATATATACGGAAATCTTTCCCATTGCAATGCCTCCTTCTCCTTCACATTGATTACTTTCTTTACCCCCCCCTCCGCAATCCTTAAATTATCCAGTT
>JASANZ010001992.1:0-30834 GCA_030849805.1 Sergeia podlipaevii | reverse complement strand
GCGGTGAGTTCCCAGAACACAAAGGTTAACCGTGGGCACCGTAGGTAGAACTGCTTTTTTTTTTTGCCTTTTTTTCTTTCTCTTTTTTCTGTTTATATACTTTTCTTTTGTTAGACAAGTAGAAAGGGGAACAGTACAGCCAAGTTCTAATTATCACCTTTTCACCCACTCACACACTCTGCTTTTTTTTTTTGTTGTTGATACAGTTGGGAAAAAGAAGGGAGGATAAAGGTGAATTGCTTTCAAAGCGTTTGATAGCACAAAAGAGGGAAAAGGTGGGGGGAAACTGTTTTATTAAACGAGTCTTTTGAGAAGTTAGATATATTTATCAGCCTGCACATACGAGCTGCGCACGTAGGTAAGCTGTTTTCATTCACCTTTCTCTTCTTTCTTGTTTTCCCTTTTTATTGCAGTGGTATTTATATATTTACATATTTAGAGAGAGAGAGATAGAGGTGGTTCAGTGTTTCTTTTTTGTGTACATCAAAGACCTTTTTTTTTTTTTCTCGCTTTTATATTATACACCATCTAGACCACAGCACTTTTCAAAAAAAAAAAAAAAGAAAGGAGGAGAGGAAAAGGCAACAACAACAAAAATTAAACTACTTTGAACAGCGTCTGTGTTTTAAGAAGAAAAAGAAGACAAGAAAACTGTTAGGGTATCAGGTATTGCCTTTTTGTTTTTCATTGTTTTCTTTGTTCTTTTTATTATTCTGTTGAGGGGGTTTTAAAGAGTCTTGTGTTTACCTGCTTTTTTTTTTGAGTTTACGCATATATATATATATATACTTTTTTACCACAAGCAGTTTAGCAGTCAGTCACCCACACGAGACACAAATCTCTTTTATCTTTCTTTTATACGTCAATAATCATTTGCAAAGAAGCAAAAGCACCCGGCGGGGAAAATTATACATTTTTAGAGAGAGAGAGAGTGCGTGTGCGAGTGCGTGTTTCATTGATTGCAATAATAGCAAACAAGCACATTTACGTCCACTGAAAGAAGGTGTGTGTTTTTCTTTTTTTTGTTTGTTTTGTTTGCCATTTATGCAAGTAGATATCGGGAACAATAAAATTCACAAGGACTTCAGCAGCATAGTAAGTAGCCGTGAACCCCAGGATATCAATAGCAGTCTGGAAGCTCAGCAGGACAAGTCTGCTTTTGCTGTGGAGCCCACAGGCCACAAGTATCGCGCGCTGGCGGACAATCTCGACGGCTCCTTTAGTGAGCAGCAAGTAGCGAGTTGTAACAACGCAGTTGACCCTCGTGGTGGCCATCAATCGCATCACCATCGACACCAACATCCAGCTTCAGCCACTTCGGTGTCCGCCAATACACGTCGTCACAGACGTCGGGTACAGCAGCGGCAGCAGCAGCAACGCCAAGGTGGTTCTACCTCCGCACAAAGACATCGTCACGAATCGAGAAATAGCAGTAGCAAGAACGGATCGCAAAGGATGAGTGGTAGTCTATCCAAGCGCAGACGTCACACCAACAGCAACAATCAAAATAGCGAAGCAACAGCAGGAGGCTTAGCGAGAATGCGCACTGTAGACCCCGACTTTCCTGCTAAAGAGGATGGCGCTCTGATAAGAGGCGGAGCAGTGGGAAGGGGTAGCAGCATCGTGGTTCACTCGGGAGCGCTGTATGAAAATAATAATAATAATGTTCTTGTTAGCCATCACAACGGCGAGCGTCGCCTCTCTGTGGGTGATGCTGACCACAATAGTGGCCCCAAAGTGATCAAGCCTGGCCCTCCAGTAGCGACTAGAGCCCAGGAGCCCTTAAGGGATATCGCAAACAGCGCCAAAAACAACAATGACAACAAAGCAGAAGGAGCACAAGATGGAGCAGCGGGGGGTCAAGCAGCGGCATCCCCAGCACCAAAGTTAGCACAAACGAAGATTCAGATAGGCATGCGACTGAAACGCTGGCTTATCATCAGCCGCATTGGGGCTGGTTCCTTCGG
Source organism: Sergeia podlipaevii (assembly GCA_030849805.1). Lineage (NCBI taxonomy): Eukaryota > Euglenozoa > Kinetoplastea > Trypanosomatida > Trypanosomatidae > Sergeia > Sergeia podlipaevii. The sequence continues at coordinate 28,867 of JASANZ010001992.1, read as the reverse complement.
TGAAACCTTCACTGCCATGGAGGTGGGAGACTCCTTCACCCAGGATGACAACCTCACGGTCACCGCTGACACACTTGCTTTGATCAACAATCTGCCCCCACTGAGTGAGCGACGTGAGGTGTGTATTAAAGTAGAACAGGAGAACAAAAACGTCTTGAGATTGGAAGCGCTTGCGCTGAAAAAGGTACAAACATGCCCACAGGTGGTTCGCTACATGGCTAGTGGTTGCACAAACGGTATGAACTATCTTGTTATGGAGAAACTAGGTCCTAACCTCGCTGAGCTTCGGCGTCGAAGTCCACACGGCACCTTCAACATGTACACAACGCTTAAGGCGGGTATCTCCTGTCTCATAGCGCTACGTGGTGTGCACGATGAGGGCCTTGTGCATAGAGATATCAAACCTTCCAACTTTGTCACTGGCCTCCCTGGTACACAGGCGCAGTCCACCTGCTTTCTTATCGATTTTGGTCTTGCGCGCCGCTTCAGGCGCTCCACAGGGGAAATACGACCACCGCGTGAGAACGCTGGGTTCCGTGGAACGAGCCGCTACGCATCGGTTGCGTCACACCACCACTTTGAGCTAGGCCGCGTGGATGACTTGTGGAGTCTGCTCTTCATGCTCGTCGAATTTGCCACCGGCACTCTGCCATGGCGCAAGTACAAGGACAAGGATGATATTGGAAGGTGCAAGGAGGAGTCGATTAACCCTCACCTTGTACGCAACCTACCACGTGAGTTCCAGCCTTTTCTTGCCCATCTCCAGACTCTCAAATACGAGGATGAACCGGACTACGACCTGCTATTAGCGCTAATGCAACGCGCGGTGGAGCGGCGTGGGTACCCCCCGGACAAACCCATGGACTGGGAGCTGGATCCATCGATGATGGAGGCGGAGGATACGGCGGTGGCAGCGGCATACGTGGAAGGACGTGCAGCCACTCCACAACAACAACCAATCAAGCGGTTTCCACAGGTACTGGACATACAGGACGTGCAGCAAGAGCCCGACGGCCACAACAACGGCTCGCTCCCACCTAGACGCACAGCTCCTCAACTACAACAGCAAGAGCCGGCGGCGCAGCAGCAGCAGCAGCAGCGACAGCACCCAGGTGCTTCCAGTGTTGCACCAGCTGTTATGACCGCTGACCCTGTGGGCATCTCTGAAAGCCCACCTGGCATTCACACACAGATCAGCAGCCATCACATCACCAAGATTCAATCGCAGCGAAACTCGATGGTGGCGGCGGGACCTTCCGACGATGGTGTCGATAACGTAGACGCCGTCGTGGCTGGTGATAGCGAGTGGAGCCAGCGCGGAGCAGATGGTGCAGAACAACAGTTACAGCAACATCAACGTAGGCACGGAGGCCGTAGCCCTAAGGCGAGCTCGTCGATGCCGCCACTACAGCAGCAGCAGCCGCAGTCTACAAATTTCAACAGTACAGCACGAGTCAGTGAGGTGGAGGTGTCCTGCCAACAGGATGATCTTCAGCCATTGGTCGGCAAACACGCAGGCTCTCCTAGCGGTGTCTCTGCGAAGGTGGAGGAGCAGAACGCGATGGACAAGATGACGCCGGTGCGCGACTCACGGCGTCGCGTGGGTAGTGGTGCTGGTGCAGCAGCAGTAGCAGAAACAGCAGAGAGTGAGGCTCTAGCGATATTGGGCAGCTCCGAGGACGAGGATCTTCAGTACTCTCCGCGTGAGGGAAGGCGCGGCGGCGGCGGGGAGTCCAATAAAGAAAGTGGGCCCAACACGCTCCACGCGGGTGGCGCCAAGACAGACGATGGGAATGGCAAGCACTCTGGCGCAACACGGCCGGCATCGCAGCGTGGGATTCCCGCCAGAACGAACCATAATTTCAAAGATGCGGACAAAATTGAGGCCGCGGGCTCTACGGCACCACCACTTTCTGTTAGTGAACCACTGGACGCACTGTCCCAGGCGCCAGCGGGAGAAGCTGTTGGTGGTGCCAGGGCTAATGGGCGTGCACCAACGAACGAGGGAGCAGCTAAGAAGAATCCTTCTCCTCCAGCTCCTGAGATGAAGAAGCCGAAGAAGACGAAGGCAAAGTGCAAGTGTACAATGATGTAAAGGGAGGATGAAAAAAATGCAGTGTCCTTGTACGCGCTTCACTTTTTTTCTCTTTCCTTTTTTTGTTTGTTTCTTATTGCCTTTTTTTATTGTATGAATCTAAATAGGAGTACTTTGAGTGTGCTAGTAAGATCTCTTTTTCTTCCTTTTTCCAAATGCAGTGTATCTTCTTTTTTTTTTCTTTTTCATTTGATATTATTATTGTTATTATTTCATTGCTTGCTTAGTTTATTGTGTTTGTACGTTCATTTAAAACTTTTTTTTTTGACTGTCATTGCTTTGTTTGCTGATAGACCAAAGTCCTTAGCTGTGGCACCCAGGGCTTCTTAGAAGTAAGAAAAATGGAAATAGTGTAGCTGTACACGGAAACTATTGGGTGACTCTTTTTTTGTGGATGGTTGGTAGAAGGGAAGCTGATTGTGTTACTGCTGTGCATATATGAGGGGTGCACGCATGCTTATTTGTTGACATGATTATGCGTCTGCTTGTATATCAGTTATGTGTGTGTGTGTGTGTATGCAACCTTTCTCTTTTACTGCTTCTCCTTTTTGCAATTTACCAATTTTTTATTTTATTTTCTTGTGCAGGACATAAGTTCTGTGGCTTTCAATGGGAAAAAAAAAGGCGCGAAAGAGAAAGGCGTGCTGACTTGAGTGTAGTCAAGCGACGTCGATGCCTGTAGCAAGTGTGTACCAATGTGTTATTATACACATATCTGTATCTGTATTATTTTTTCCCCCCTTTTTTTTCACTGTACTTTCTTGCTTCCCGCTCCTCATTATTACACTTTTTTTTTTCTGCCAGCTTTTCTGCAGTTCTAAACGTTTTGGAATAGTGCGCTGATAGATCAAATACAAACCAACAACAACAAATATATATATATATGAAAAGTGTGTGAGAGGGAAGGACAGCGATGCAACACAATTTGTATGCTTACCAACATGTCATGCGCTGATTGCTCACCTCAACACATCAACTCTTGTTATCTGATGCGTTTGGTATAAGGCATCACTTTGCTTCTTCGTATATCATTGAACTTTGTTTACTGTCTTTCATGTTTGTGCAACTAACCTCTCTCTCTCTCTCTCTCCATATTTTTTTTTCTACTTTTTATCAAAAGAATAAGAGTTACAACAACTAGTATCATAGACAAACGCTTTTTTTTTTGTGACACAAACATACATACATACACATACATCCACACAGCTACATAAAATTGGTGTGAAAAACCATATTAAATGTCGGGTGTGGATAAACTCATAGACGAGCTATTTCCTGAGAAAGGTCAGTCTGGCGCCAATGTCTCGGACCCAGGCCACGGTCACACTACATACTCCAATTGGGACGAGGACTCTAGTGACGAGGACAAAAGACCCAGACATGATGGAGTCGTAGCAGCAGCAGCGCACCAAACGGAGAGTAAGGCAATGTCAAAACCTCATATCACGACACACCACACGAAGGCACACGGTGGCGTGATGAATGACTTTGACGAGGACAGCGATGATGAAGTTTGTGGAGGCAAGCATTGCGATGGTGCTGGCGGTACCTCTCTCAGTCTTGAGCCCACTGCAGCTCAAAAGTCAGTTTTTGCCGTTCCCTTCCCATCCGTCCCCTCCAGCAGACTTCTCTGCTGCTCTAACCGCTGTGCTGTTACCAATCTATCTGCTGCTATCAAGCACCCTCGACCTACTCTGGCGGAATTGCAGAGCGTCATCAGTGGCAAATTCGATAAGACGTTGAACGCGGCGCAGATGATGCTCCGCAAAGGTGCTTATTATGTTCATTATCCTAGCATTGGTAACGGTGCTCTCGATAACCATGGCAACACCACTGCTGCAATGACTGTTTCTGCTCCTTGTAGTAGTCCTGCTCAAAGCAACAGTAGCGCTAGCGGTAGCGTTGGGACGCCAGGTGGGTGCACAAACCTTGTGTGTGGCAAGTGCACCTATGTGGTGGTGCGCCTGCAGGGTGCGGAGTGGTCCGACGCACACGGCACGACCGATCTCTACCTCACTGTTCGCAATTTCTATCCTGACTGGAGTCGGCTCGCCTGCGCGTTCCCGGTTGGTCAGCGGGATGCCAAGTCCCTTGGACTTGTTCTTCGTCCCAATAGTAATGCCGCTGCGTACTGCTGCCAGTGCTCGTGGTTAACGGCGCGAGGCGAGGCGGAAGTGATACGGACTACCATGGCAGAGATTGTGACGTATAAGGCAGTAGAGCAGTCAACGCCATTTGCTACGGAGCTTCCGCTGATCTTTGGGGAAACGAGAAGGCCGCCGCTTTGGTTATGTAAAGGTCACCCCACCTCTTGATGTGTGATGTGGTGCTACACTTGATGGAATCCACGTGAAGTGGTTATGTGCCCATCTACCTCTCTTTGTGCGTCTGTATGCACCTCAAGGAGTGTCCAAGAGAAGTATCTTTTATTATTAAATTAAGATGACACGAGTTTTTGTTTGTGTGCATTGATGTCGATTGTATCTTTGAATAATCTTTTATGACTTTTTCGTTTCAATTGCTGTGAAAATTTATTATTATTATTATTATTATTATATTTTCTTTTTAAAAAAATAATAAAGTGCTGCTCACTTTGTTTCTGGATTGATCTTTATTATAATTACTATCATTTTGATGAATTAGAAAGAGCACAGGTGACCACACACACACACACACTTGTGCTTCTCTCAGTGAGAGAGAAAGAAGAGAAGAATAGTACGTAGATAGACACCTCTCCATATATCTATATATACTTGTCGTTGAAGCCATTTGGTGAACGTACAAAAAAAAAAATCAACAACCACAACAGGAACCTAGAAAGCCTTCTTGGTGAAATCTGCACTGAAGCCAAGGCAGAGACAGAGCTAGAAATCTGGAAAAATGGCACCAAAGAAGAAGTCTGGAAAGAAGAAGCAGGAGGTGCTCGAAGACCCAAAGACGCTGAAAGATGGTCAGCACAGCTATTACATTGGAGGCTGGTCTGCATATCAGAAGGTCGAGTGCATTGGCGAAATCAGCGCGATGCTCATTGCCGAGCACACCGGCGAAGACCGTGAGGTGCAGCCGATTCCACGAACGAACATCATGTTGCTTCCCTCGACTGGCACGAAGGATGAGGAGGCTGAGGTGGAGGAGGAAGAGAAGGACGATATGGTCGATATTGAGGTGGCCGATAAAATGCATATTGAAGGCGTGTCACGCTTGACAGTGAAGCGCAGTGTGGAGAAGATCAAGGACTGGAAGCGTCAAGAGCCAGTAGTCGAGGAAGCAGCTGAGGTCATCAGTAGTGCTCGTACAACTGCCTCTGCTGGTGGCAGAAAGAAGAAGAAGGCCTCTTCCGTTCGGATATCACAGGTGGATGAAGAAGCCACTGCTGCAGCTGCTGCGGTGGCGGCAGCCCCGCTGGAAGAGAATGCCGAGGAGTCCCACCAGGAGGCTGCTGCGACTGCTCAAGAGGAGTCCGCTGTAGAAGAGAAAGAGCAAGGCATGGAGGTGGAGCAGCAGGAGACGGCAAAGGAAGATGTTATAGACGAGTCTATCCCGGCTCCTGTTGGGGCGGACTTTACCGCTCGTCACGCCTGCATTCACGGTGAAATTCGCATTCTCGGCAGTCTCCCTCAGATGGTGGTGAAGCCACAGCTACCAACGCCGCCGACAATTGCCGATCCTGCTGCTGCTGCTGCGGCCACAGGTAGCGGCGGCAATGAGGGCAGTGCGGGGTCAAGCAAAAGCCGTTCCAAGAAGAGAGGTTCCTCTGGCAGCCGAAAGAAAAAGACGAAGCTTACTCCGGAGCAGCTGGAGGAGCTGGAGCGACAGAGGGCTGCGGCAGAGGCGCTCTTTCTGCAGCAGACCGAAGAGGCCATCGAGCTGGCCAAGCAGCAGGAGGAGTACCTGATGACGTTTGCACACCCCAACCGTTGGGCATCTGTCGTATTTTCCAACATTACTTTCACTGGCCCAGTGGAGGTGCATGGCGCACACGTCAGCTTCAATAATTGCTGCTTTACCTCTAAGGATGCCAACAAGCCGCAACTGCTTATCTCTCAGTACTGCCGTGTGGACTGCATTAAATGTTCCTTTGATGCCCCTGTTCTGTGCGGCCTCTACGCTCTGCCCGCGGCTGAGGTAAGCGCCAAGAAATGCTTCTTCTCTGGGGAGCCGCAGGTCTCGTTGTACACGCTTGGTGTAGACGCTCCAGCGAGCGTGCGCAAGGGGGGAGCCCAGCTGGGTGGCTTTTCCAACACGGACGGCGCCGTAGCCAGCGCTGAGGAGGTTGACGAAGACGATCGCGATGATCGCAGCTCCATCGCTGGGGGCGGTACGAGTGGTGTCAATATGCCTGAGGGTAGCATCTGGGAGTTGAATCTTACTCCGGAGCTGGAGGCAGTCGCGGCTGCTATCAAGCTGTCTCGCCCCACCTCTGTGGGTGTGCACACGGACTGCGCCAAGGTCTCTGTGGATGCCTGCCGCTTTCTCTTTCTTGGTACTGGGGTGCTGCTGCGTGGGCGCTTTCAGTTTGCCCCGCGCCTAGCTACCCTGAGGGGTCTTCCGAAGACCAAGGCGCACATGGTAGTATCATCTTGCCGCTTCAATCATATGTATAGCACCGCGCTAGTGGTGGAGAGGAATGCGGAAGATGTGCTGATTCAGAAAAACCGCTACGCGGATTGCGAGTACTATGGTCTCGATTGCCATCGAGGCATGCGAGATGTTAGCATCTACAAGAATGACTTCTCGGTTGGAGCGCAGGTGCGCTTCAGGGAAGGCGCGCGGCCACAGTTCTTGCACAATCGGCTTCACAGCATCCCCATTGATGACAACAAACACGAGAACCCTTGCATGGAAACTTGTTACTAGTATTGTGTGTGCTGTGTGTGTGGCTGCGTGGGAAGTTGTTTAGAGTTTGGCGATGATGTAAAGATGGAGCTCAATCTTTTTGTGCGATTCACGATGCTGATTGTGTAAGAACGACTCCGGCGATATGTAGTATATCAATTATTTTTATATTTATTTATTTTTATTATTTTTTTTCTTCTTTGAGAACGCTGCGAAAAAAAAAAAAAAAGCACAATGATCCAGTTCTTTTGTGTACGTATGCATCTTGCCGGATGTGTGTGGAGGTGTCTTACATTGAATGTGGGGCATTAGATGTTTGGTTTGAAAAATTTATGTGCTCTTCTCTGCTTTTATAGAACAGTAGATGCGGTGAGGAGAAAGGTGCGTGTGTGTGTGCGGTGGGGGGGGGAGTGGAAGCGTATCCACATCTATGTTCTATTGCTTATTTTATGTTTACCTGCCTTATCTCCCTCTCTTTCTTATCTTTTGCTGGACCGGGTTTTTTTTTTTTCTTTGCGTGTTAGTTCATCTTCACGCTATTCACATATCCGCTTTTTTTTTTTTTACATGATCGCGTATCTATTGTAGTTTAACATAAAATCAATTTTTCCTGCCTGTTTGCAACACATTTTTTTTTTTGTCGTTAATAACAATCGTTACTCGTACGTTATCGATCGTGAGTGAGTACCTACGTTCAGTAGCTTTCTCACCACGCTATACATATTTGCACAGTCACAGGTAGTCACATTTTCTAGAACGAGCAAACAGGTTTATCTATATTTAGATAGAAAAAATACTTTTCCACAAAGAAGGAGCATATGAACGCCGACTCTTCAAACAAAGTCAAGGTAGTTATCGCGGCTGCGGCTGCCGCCGTCGCTCTTGGTGCCACTGTTTTTGCTCTGAAGTACAGCGGGAAGCCCTTCAACAAGAAAGGTGGTGAGTCTAGCAAGAAGGAGGTCGCTATTCGCCCTGTCTCCACGCTGCCTCAGAAGGGTTACACCAAGGAGGAACTCAGCAAGTTTACCGGCGAGGATGGCGGCCCTATCCTGCTGAGTGTAAAGCGGAAGGTATACGAGGTGGCGCCACACTTTTATGGTCATGGCGCGCACTATAGTGTGTTTGCTGGCAAGGAATGCTCTAGGCCGTTTGCGAAGGCTCAGCTTTCAGATACGGAGGCAAACAAGTACTGGGCGGACTGCACCGAGGAGGAGCTGGAGGTGCTTGAGGAGTACGTGGTTAAGTTTGATGGCAAGTATCCGGTGGTGGGATGGTTCATTCCTGATGAGACCTTCTATCAGATTTAGCAAGTGAGGAGAAAGGAAACTGAACTCCTTTATATATAGAGAAGAGACTTAAAGAAAGGGCCAAGAAAAAAAAAGAAAGAGAAAAGTATATGTGTGATACCATGCGATACTACTTTTCCTTAATGCCTTTTTCTCTTATCTTCTTTGAAATTTTTTTTGTCAACGTTATGTCAAGCCAATTGCCGTGCTATGAGAGAACCCTACAACTGCTCTCCTCCCTTTTCTCCTTGGTTATCTTTCTTCCCTCTTTAATTTTTTTTTCTGTGCAGCTTTTTTTTCTCCCTTCTTTCTTGCTATTGAGCTGCACAAACAAAAAAAAATGTCTGATAAGAGCTGCGATTCGGTTACATTCACTTTTATTTTTGTTTTATCGTGATATTTTTTATTTTTATTTTTATTTTGGTTATCATTATTATTATTACTTTCTACTTGATTTACGGTCTGAGAGCGCTAACATCAACTTTTTAGCAACAACGATAGCAACATCAGATGCTCACAGAAAGGAGGAGGGAGATAGAGATGAAAGGAATGAGTGGGACGCGGTGGATCTCATACACATAAATGCATCTGTGAGTGTGCATGTATGATGTTTCTTTTTTTTTTTTTGCTTGCAATGTTGAGGATGGAGTTACGTATTTCACCTTTAAAGAAAAAGATAAATGGAGCAAGAAAGAATTCATTTTATCTATTTTTAAACATTTTATTTTCGCAGGGTTCTTTGGAAACGATGTGGGACGGACGTGAATACGGACTACAATTTGTATTGTGCGTCGGTGGTGGGCTCTTTGTGCTTTCTGCATGTAGCGGAGGACACACTTACTCAAACATAAATATCTAAATTGAACACATAAAAAATTGCACACACACACACACACACACACGTGCGGAAACTGTCAGCCGACCCCAAATGAATGCACGCACCTTATCCTTTTTTTATGGAGGGAGAGTGGGAGGGGGCATTTTTTTTGGACGTGCCTTTAGTTTTACTGTTCTCTTTTCCTTCTCTCTCTTCCTTATATATATATATATTTGTTTGGCATCCCCGCTTTGTACACCTTTCTGTCATTGCTAACCTTCTTTGAAGTCGTAAAAAGTTCCTCTAAGCGTGTATATCATATCATATATAGCGAGTGAGTGAGAGAGCTAACCTAACTGCGTCTCTTTTTTTTTTTTTGCTTCCGTTCTCATTTCTTATAGACGCAACATAGCGTTTCAAGGTCCTTTTTTTTATTATAAAAAAAAGATCTAGCGAGTAAGTGTACTCTGCCCTTGTTGTAGTGATTGTGGTCGTTATTTCTGTATTGGCGATCATAGTTTCTTTTTTTTGTTCTTAAAGTAAAACCACAGTTTTTATTTAAGTCGTGCGTGTTTTCCTTTCTTTGTGTGTAGTTTATACAAGTGTTATTCTTTATTATATTTCCAAATTTTTCTGGTAGGTAAACGAAAAAAAAAAATAGGCAGCAACCTTCTCAATCATAGAACCTGTCTGCACACGTTTTTTTTTTCTTTTTTTCCATCAGTTCTTTTCTTCTTTTTTCTTGTATAACCACCGCAGGGAGAATAGCACACGAAGAGAAAACTGACCACGTTTTTGCAATACATTTCTTTGGGTGTATATATAAATATATAAATCGATTTCAAAAACACCCAATTCGCATCAACAGAAATAAACAGAGGGAGGTACAGAGACACAGATACACGCACACACACACACACGTACCCACAGATATAGGTGTGCTCAATCACGATAATATGCCTGCTCTCTCTACTTCGAAAGAGGCAGTAAACTCATTATCGTCGTCAACTGCGCAATCGAAGGCTGACAGTGGCTTCCGTGATGCCGTTTTCTCTTCTAGCGAAGTGGTTGCACCGACGACTAGGTGCACTGCCGCTGCATCGCCTAGTGGCAGCGTCGCTCATAGCATCAGTGATGTAACAAATACTAAGGATGCAGGGGAGGATGACATCATAGTGAAGGAGTCTGACGCGGCGCAGTCGGGGTTTAAGGCTCTTCACCTACAGCGAGACTGGTACAGTACCGCTGCTACATTTGTTGCTGGTGGTGTGGCTGGTGCGGCTAGTCGCACGCTGACTGCCCCACTAGATCGCGTCAAGGTGATTGTGCAAGAGGGTCATCTCGTGCGTGGCCCCGATGGAAGCACGGTAAAGAAGAAGGGCAATCCCAACTTACTAGAGGTAGCACGCGCTATCAAAGCCGATGGAGGATGGAAAGGGTTTTGGCGCGGTAACATGGTGAATTGTTTTAAGGCAGGGCCCGAGTTTGCGATTGTGTTCACTCTGCGCCGCTACCTCACCTCGTGGTACGACGACTGCGTGGAGGCAGAGAATCAGCGCATCAGGAATGCTGCGGCAAATTATGATAAATTGGCGGAGGAGAACGATGCTCTTGTGAGGAGAGAGCGCATGAACCAAGCAGCCATGCTGAGCCCCAAAGGATCAGAGATGATAGAAAATGAAATCACTGAGGAACGCGCTTTGCGCTGCACTCCCGAGGACCGTGCACGGCGACAGACAGAGCGACAGCGCGCAATCGATAGGGAAGGCGCCGCTCTGCATCTACCATTTGATACCAACATACGTTTTTCTAAAATTCCGCGCTTGATGGTGAACTGTACGATAGGTGCCGCGGCGGGTGTCGGCTCACAGAGTGTGCTATATCCGATGGAAGTCGTCAAGACACGTGTGTGCGTGTCACGCAACAGCGAGTTTACTGGTGGTGTTCGTCAAATTGTTATGCAAGCCTACCAGTCTGGAGGCATTCGAGAATTTTACCGCGGCTTTACACCGAACATGGTAGGAATCATTGTGTATCGTGGTCTTGAAATGGGCCTGTACTCGAGCGTGCAGCAGTCCATCATGCTGTACCGCATGCGCTGGCATGAACTTAGCAAGCACGACTCCGCCCTCAGTGCTGCTGAGGTCGGCATAGTAGGTATGTTTGCCTCAATGATTGCACAAACGGTGTCTTACCCTCTTAATGTGGTACGCACGCGACTGCAGACGCAAGGGACGAATGGGCGAGAGAGAAAGTACACCGGTATGGTAGACTGTTTTGTCAAGATACTGAGGGATAAGGGCGTGCGCGCTCTCTTTAGCGGCCTTACTGCTAACTATCTCAAGGCTGTCCCGGCTAGCGCTTGTACGTTCATGGTATTCGAGAAGACCCAACAGCTACTACTGGGGGATGATTGATCAGCGTTTTTTCTTTCTTGCCCACAAGTGAGGCCACCTTACTTTATTTGTTTATCTTATGCTTTCACGTGCTTGTGGGGTTGTAGTCCAGATTTATTATTGTAGTATCATCACCCGTTAGCTACTATTATAATTACTACTGTTATCATATATATGCTCACGTTGATGCTTTTTCCCCTCCCTATACTTTTCAAGGAAGAAATATATAGGTGTGAATTGACATAGTCATAGAAGAGCATGGTCGCTGTGAGCTTGTGGGCTCAGTGAATGACCGCCAAAGACAGCAATAGGTATATGTCTATGGAGAGGCATTATACAGAAGAGATGACTGATAGGTAAGTTTATGAGAGGAAGGAGGAGAGACAAAAATGATAACAATAAATTGGTGAAAAAGTAAATAGGGAGTGCTTGCGCAAAGGTGAGAGTGTACTGCTATCTGTATTCGAAGATCACTGCGCGCACTGTACCACCTATCTATAAATGACCGACTGAACGACACGAGCGAGGGTTGACTCAGTAGCTTTAAAATCACATGTACGGTATCCCCTGTTTATTATTATTATTATCATTATTACTATTATTATTATGTGGGATCTCAATACATGTCCCTTTTAGCATCCGCAACGGACACCCTATTATGAACAACAACAACAAAAAAAAAAGAAAACCCGGTTTGTTTAGTTTTAGCACGAATCCTGAAACAGCATGAAATGAGATACTTCTCTTTTACTATGATTTTTTTTTTCTTTGAAAGAAGGTGAATAAATGGAGAAAAACGAAGAGTGAATGAGTGTCTTGTGCATTAATGTGCTCACTATAGATATTGTTTTTTTTTTTGCTATTTTTTCTTTTTCTTTTGTATAAGGGATTGCACGTGTATGTGAAGTTGAAGTCTTGAATGGAGAATTTACTGTTACACATTTTACTCACCGTTATTTTTCTAATTACTTTTCACAGCCGCCATTTTGAAACTTTTTTTTTCTCTCTTCTCTCTTCTGGTCGCCAAGGCAGTACTGATTATACATGCACGTGCGTGCATGAGTGTCTATGTGTGGATGCGTGACGGGATATGTCGTTTTGTTTTGTTTTTATTTATTTAGACTGTTGGTGGTGACGTAGTTGCAGATGTGTTTGTGTCGTCGCTTTACGATAGAGTGCTCGCTGATGCATATCGTGTAGTAAAGAATTATGCATGATACAATAATAATAAAAATAAAAAAGAATTTATGCTGCCACAGCAAATCAGCAGTTAGGCAGGAGACGTATCTTTCTCTTTCTAGGTATCCATCTTTGGTTGGACAATTATACTCCGTGCATATAGACCTTTTTTTTTTTTCTCGTCCTCCCTCTCTATTATTATTATTATTATTATTTTTTTTTTTTGCTAATTTACATTTATGTATTAGGTAAGCATTTGTCTGCTAGTACTGATACTATTATTATAATAAAATAAAATTATTTGATTTTTGTTTTGTTAAAGGTACTTTTAACTTTTACACAACAAGGAATATTTTTTATATCTGTTGCTTTTTGTTGCTGTTATATTAGAGAAGCTCAACAAAAGAAGATAACTTCCCCCAAAGAGGAAAGAAAAAGTAGAGCATTGATAAAGAGACAACTTCTTTAAAGAAAAAACATATATTTATAAGCTCGACTAGTGTTCTCATAGCGACAGAGATAGAGAGAGGGGGCGGGGGTGAGGACGAGGGCGAGAGAGGTTATACAGCTGACTCTCTCTCTCTCTCCATAGTTGCTTCTTTCCCGACTGTTTTTATTTTCCTTTTCTTTTTGCGTTCCTTTTTGTTTTTTTCTTGCTGAGTAATTTTTTTTTTTTCAAGAGGGGGAGTTTGTTTGTTTTTGGTGTCATTTATTAGTGGTCTTCTCTCTTCCTTTCTTGCTCATCTTTTTATCATTATCTAGGGAGTACAAATATGCCTCGAGAGCAAGAAGAGAGTGTAGTCGTCGTCGTGGCTATGGACGGAAATGGTGCGACTGCTGCTACGCAAGTGGAAAACACACCTCGCGAGGAGCTGGATGCTCAGCGCCAGCAGGAAGGGAACGTTCAATCCATATCTGGCGAAGCGCGAAGGAGCGCGACGGAGGTAGAAGCAGGTGGAACTGGTTCTGCAGGAACAACAGCGGCTGAAGTGCAGGAGGTGCCAGAGGTGCCTATTGACGAACTGGTGGAGCGCGTCGTCATCAACACGCATAGCCCTATTGAGAACCTGCCCACACTCACCTTACCAGAGCTGAAGATTATCGGTCGCAGTGTTACTTTCCGTGGGGAGACGACAATAAACGGAGAGCGGGTTACTATGCACTACGAAGGATTGGTCGCCACCATCAGCAAGGATACCGTCATGCTCATTCATGTTCATCGCTACACGGAAGCAGATTATGAACTCCATAAACTTGAGTTTGGTTCGAACCAGGTAGAGGAGTCGACGCAGCGGGCAGGTGATGATGGCCTCGTGAAGCACGAGACGAACAACACTACTGACGGCGCCATGAATCTCTCTCAGCTCTCCGTAGGGAAGAAGCAGAGAACAGTCAACGCGCTTCACCACGACGAGGGCATGCACGAGCATCTTAGCGGAGGGACTGACGATGCGGCGGTAGTTATATTTGACCCAAATGGCGAGACACATCACGAGGTAACACGCCGTGTGCGTAACAAGCTTAAGGACAACACGGGGTCTATGGGTCCCATACCGTACGTGACCTTTTCACGTGGACATATTCACGACGTTGAGTTTGCTAAAGACCCACGCAGCAGCTTTTATTCCCTCTTTCAGGATCCTTCCAAGAGACTGTTCGACATGCAGTGCCTTCGCATGTTTGTGCGTCGCTACATCGTTCACACTAGCCAGGGCAATAACCCACGCCAGATCCCTCTGAGAGCATTCGTTACCTGTCGCTGTGCGTGCCCGCATCTAGACAACGATCTCTTGATCCGCGTCACACGCGAGGAGATTGCCCATTTGATAAAGGTGGACCGAGCGATGCGGCGAGCGAAGAAAGTGAAGAGTCGCGCGCAGCAACGAGCCTCATTGCGGACCTATCAGGCCCCTGCAGGCATGTTTCGCGCTACCGGTGTGCTCTACTTAACTCGCTTGCCCAAGCACACGTTTCTCGTGGCTGCGCTTGAGATGGCGATGGTGATTGCGTTTGCCGTATACACCGCCACCATCTTTTCTTCCACCTCATCAGTGCTGATTTATAGGTATCTCGCGAAGTTCATTGGGTACATGTGCGCTGTGGCTGTGTGCGGCTTCTTCACATCTTTGGTGTCAGGACTGCATGCGCAGCGCATGTGTGTGCCTCTTTCAAAGTCCTTCATACTTGGCGCCACGCGGGTGTTGATGGTAACGGCTACGCTCGGATGCTGTCTAATGGCGATGATTGTGTTTGGCCAGTCCTTCACCACAGCGCGAGTAAGGCGGTACCTTTATAGAGAGGCTGACCCCAGTGCAATCTGCACTTACTATTATTATTTTTCCTGCACGGGATTTGATAGAGAGTGCGATATGCGCAGCAACGCAACAGCTAATGACTGGCTTTGTCAGTTGAACTGTTCCTACATCCCCCAGTCATTCACCGATTGCAAACTGTACATGATGGGCGAGGTGGAGCGCTCACTAATTCCACTGCTGTGCTTTGCGCTCGTGCTGTTTATCTTGCTATGCATAGACCAATACTTGCACTACAAGGTGTTTCACGTAGCACGACTACTGCTAGATGGAATGTAAAAAAAAAAAGAGGGGGGGGAGGGAGAGGGGGGACAAAACAGCGCAGATATACCGAGTTATTAGTAGTGTGTGTGTGTGTGTGAGGGAACATAAAATAAATGTGTGCGAGATTATAAAACGGAATTTTTTAAAATGCATGCTTCCTTCTTTTTTTTAGTTGCTTTTTCGTCATTTTTTTTTCAGCGGTTTTCATTCTGGAGTTTACATCATAAGTGTAGCATAAAAATATTTTTAAAAACATAACACTATTATATTTGGTCTTTGCTATTTGCTGGTGGGTATGTTGAAGTGTTGAAGTCAAGTATGCTTTTCCTTTTTGATAACATTTAAGGACTCGTTTGCCTTTTGGTGATGAAGGAGCAAGAAAGGGGGTGAGGGTGGGGGACTGTGTAGCTTGAAAAGTGTTTTTTTCTCCCTTTAAGAAGAATGTCTGGAAATGCATTGTATGTGCGTCTATATAGACATATGTGTGTATGCCACTGTGTATGTGCATCTGTCTAGCATGCCCTAAGACATTACACAAGATGGTGTATGCAAGAGGAATGAAAAAACTATAGAGAAGGAGAAGGGGGGCTAGTTATACTCTCTCGTGTGTGTGTGTGTGTTGTAGTGCGTGATATGACGGAAAGAAGAACGAGGCGCCATAAGTGTATATTTACGCATATATTAGGTGACCGCATTTATGCATTTACATGTTTTTTTTTTTTTTTTTTAGCGAGTGCTTCTTTCTCTTATGTTTTGACTTTCTTTCAACAGCAAAAAAGGGGAGAGAGGACTCATATCTGAGTTAATAAAGCGGCTATTTGGACGTGCAATTCTTTCTTTTTATCATTTGTTATTGTGCTTCGATTTAACCGCTTGCTTTATTAGTTGAGTTGTTGTTTGCTGAGGTGCGCGTATAAATATTCTACTTTCTTTTTGTTGCTGAGTAGGTGGATGAGTGAGTGAGGGAATATATATATATATATGATGGTTATTGTTGTTCTCAGTATATGTTGAGGTTGTGGAAGGGGGGGGGGAGGGGTCTTCAGTGTGCACTGTAGCATCGTCAATGTTTACTTGCTTGCGACCATTGCTTCTTTTCTTTTCAAAAAAGAGGGAAAAGACAGTATTGCCGTTGCGTATGACATCTTTAATTACCAGTATCCTCTCTTTATCCCCTCCCCCCCCTCTTTCTCACCAAGCGAGCAGCAGACAATGAACTACTTTGTATTGACATCCCTATAAGTACTTTCAATGTATCCAACTTTTCACTTCAAAAAAAAAACTTTTGAAAAAAGGGTCTAGATAAGTATGTTTGCATCGTACTCAATAAAATTGTACATACGTGTTTCCTTTTTCTTTTTTGCTTTGATGGACATACGTACTTTCACGGTATCTTGTGTGAATAGGTGTATCCATTTTTTTTTCTCCTTATTACTCTTGTCTACTGATGCTGGTGCTTTTTTGGTTGTTCTTTTATTTATTTATCATCTTTGAGTGTGTGCACTTTCGTCTCTGAAAGTATAGGGACCAATAGCATATTCATATCTATAGAGCGAGTAGGTAAATATTTTTTTTGTTTCTTTTAATAATAAAAAGGGAGGAAACGTGGAATAAACAACAATATAGAAGGAAAGAAGAGAGGGGAAAATATGAGGCGCAACCACAAGCAGGTTGAGTCGCTTGTCTCAGTGGTAGCGTATAGTACCTGCAGTATTTGTATGATTCTTCTCAACAAACTTGTTCTTCACGCTTATGATCTTAACTACCATAACAGTCTGCTCTTTCTTCAGAATGGCGGCGCCTGTCTTCTTGTTATGCTGGCCAAATACGCAGGCTGGGTGACGTACCCAGGCTTATCTATGAAAATTACCCGCCGCTGGCTTCCCCTGACCTTGCTTTTTGTTACGATGCTTTATACCTCAATGAAAAGCTTGCACCTCATGTCGGTATCGGCGCAGACGATTATTAAGAATTTAGCGATTGTTCTTACCGCTACGGGTGACATGATTGTGTATAAAAAGGTCGTCACGCCTGGTATGTACTCCTCCTTCTTTCTTATGGTGCTGGGTAGCTATCTTGGCGCTCGGGGGGATCCGTGGGTGACGGCGTGGGGACTCTTCTGGACCTTTGCCAACATTTTTGCGACCGTCACGTACACGTTGTACATGAAGCGTCTCACGTCTGAGCTGGGTCAGGAAATTGGCCGGTACGGACCTGTATTCTTTAATAATTTTTTCTCTTTGCCATTCTTCTTGATTGCTGGATGCAATGAGTTTGTTCCGCTCGCTACTGGTATTGCTGGAGGCACTGTCGGGGCGAAGCTGTGCGTACTATTCGTTACCATTATCAGCTCCTGCATGACTTTCACCGTATTTTGGTGCATGGAGATGACGTCACCAACAACGTTCAGCGTGGTTGGAGCCTTGAACAAGGTACCCCTGGCATTTCTTGGCATACTTATTTTCAAGCAGTATCCCGATATGGTTGGCTATGCTGGCATTGTAATCGCTCTCAGTGCGGGGTTTCTTTATGCTTTTCTTAACAGCAAGGCTAGCAAGCCGAAGGGCAAGGAAGAGCCTGAGATAGAGTCGACCCTTCAAACCTCAACAGCAGAGCATAGGAGTTACGGTCCTACTTTGAAAGACTTGGCTTAGCGTTTTTTAAATGATTTCTTTCTCACTTTTTTTTTTTTTGGAATTAAGGTATTCTCATCTTTCTTTTCAACGGAAGAAAGAAGCAGAAATAAGAAGACTAACTAGTTTTAATTTGCGTGACGCGAGATCAAATGAAAGGGAATGGCGAGGGATTTTATGCAGGGGAAGTGCATTCATGTAATGGATGAGGAAACTTTAAAAAAAAAAAGATGATGATGCATATACAAACTGCACGCAACTAAAGAAGAAAGATTGATGAAAGAAAACAACATTTTTCTCGTGTTAGGCTCTTCTTTTGCAGTCACATTTTTTTTTTTTGAGTGCGCATGTGTGAAACTGTGTGTGTGTTGGGGAGGGGGGGGCGCGTATGTGTGCTGTATTCGTTGCCATCCATGTTATCGGGGCCTATATATATGAGTGTGTGCGCCTTGTTTTAATTCGTTTTTTTATATATACATTTTTGACGCTGTTGGCAGAAGTCCCTTACCTTATCTTTTTAAGGCTTGAAAGTTATTCTTCTCGTGGCTTGCTATATATTTACTGTTGCTTATCTAACCCGCAAAAGAAAGGAAAAAAAATGAGCGTTCATATTTTTGTATTTATAGCTCTTTATCTTATTTTTTTTTACTTATTTTTTTGATAGCATTGTGCCAGTCTGTAGTACTTCTCACTTCTCTTTTTGTTTTTTTTTATCTGTTCTAAAAGTAAATATTTTTAAGTATAAATTTATAATATTTTCTTGCGATCATCTTCGTAGGTGTGGAGGGATTTGGTTGCTGCTATACCTTCTATTCTCTTATATTGCGTAGTGGTTCTTTCTTTTAGGTAAGCATAGCAACAGCAAACAATAGTTTTAAAAAAAAAGAAGGGAAAGGTGGTGCTGAAATGTCGAAAAGCACTGCGTCTGATGCGACGATGCAAGCAGGGGGCGCTGCCCTGCCCAAGACAAAGGAGATCGTTTCTCTCACGTTCACTGCGGTGAAGGAGTATAGCAGGCTTGCAGGTCAGATCCCCGCTGATGACTACGAGTACCACCAGGCTTTCTCGGGATTCCGCAACCAGGTGCGCGACCACAGCGCACTTCTTATCGACGTGATGGACAAGTGTTGTCATCTGTTGCCAAAGCGTCGCCGTATCACACTCGATGCCAAGGCAGATCCAGTCACTGGTGCCCCACCCTCACTCAGTGAAACCGAGCGAGTAGCCGTGATGGAGGCGGTGGACTCCCTCCTTGAAAACGTGGACTCTGTGCTGGATGAACTTCAGGGCCGCAAGCTACATGCTGCGGATCAGCTTTCGGTTTCCTTTGGTTCCGAGCTCAAGGCAGCCCCAAGATCAGCCGCAGCCATCCCAGACAGTAGTCGTGGGGGCGTCATTCACGTTGCACATGTGATGCGTCCGCAGCTCATATTCGAGATGCCCGTTGACAATTTCTCGCCTTTTGTGCCTGTGTACTACGACGCGCAGGGCGTGCGCCACACTGGCAAGGCTGGCGTGCATCCCTTTGAAGAGCAGATCAAGTCCTTTATGCCATCGCAGGACCAGCTCTTGCCTCATACAGAAACCCCCTCCTTGCCTCTTGCTGAGTGCCCGCTGCGGTTTGTCGATGCAGTGGAGGATCTTCAGGAGGTGATACAGTCACTTATGAAAGAGAAGGAGATCGCCATTGATCTGGAGCACCATGACTTTTATTCTTATCAAGGGTTCACATGCCTCATGCAAATTAGCACCCGCACGGCAGATATCATTGTGGACTGCCTTCAGCTGCGCTCCTCCATGCACCTGCTTGCGCCTGTATTCCTCAATTCTGGTATCCTCAAGGTACTTCACGGCGCTCGCGAGGACGTGCGGTGGCTCCAGAAGGATTTTGGGCTCTACTTGGTGAACTTCTTTGATACTGGCATTGCGCTACAGACACTACACATGCCCCACAGTCTCGCCTTTGCTGTCGACCACTTCTGCCAGGTGAAGCTCAATAAGAAGTTTCAAACTGCGGATTGGCGAGTCCGCCCTCTATCAGCAGAGATGGTTCACTACGCGCGTCAGGATACTCACTTTTTGCTGTACGTGTATGATCGTCTCAAGGCGCTGCTGCTCAACAGCGAGGCACGCGCGTCCGTTGGTAACCTGCTTGTGCACGTCTTTAGAGAAAGTCGCCGCCTCTCTCTCGACGTCTACCAGAAGCCAGAACTTTACTCCAACGAGTCCTATAAGGCCGCGCTTGGCCGCAGCCTTGGTGGCCTCAACGCGGCTCAGACGCGTGTGGTGCGGGATATCTTTAACTGGCGTGATGGCGCGGCTCGCGAGGTGGACGACTCTCCTCCCGCGGTACTGCATCTGTCTTCTGTTCTTGCCATTGCATCTAAGCTGCCCACCTCTGCTAGTGAGCTTCTGCGCTGCTGCAGCCCCGTGAGCGCGACGGTGCGCAAGAACGTGGGACACCTCGTGGAACTCGTGAAGGCGGCGCTGGCTGACTGTGGCGCTGGAGCAGCAGCGACGTCTAGTGCTGGCACCAAGACCGACGGTGCTGGTGCACAGGATGGACAAGGGGTAGGCCCTGGTGATGAGTCCATGACGACGATGTCCGCGCGCGCGCGTGCAGTAGCGGTGCATCGTCCCATGACTGGTACACTCCCGTCCATTGCGAGCAGTGTCGGTCCTTCCTTAGCCGATGGCAGGGAGGCGGAAGAAACGAAGCAACTGCGTTGGGAGCTACTGCGGGATGAACAGCCTTCTCTCTGGTTTGCCTCCATGCAGCGTCTGGCAGCCGTACTAGCTGCTCGTCCCACTCACTCTATTGCCCTTCCCGGAAGCGACGTTTCAGCCGCTCTGGCCAAGGCAGCTGCTCTCAAGCAGCAGCGGCAGCAGGAAAGGAAATCCAAAGCCACAGAGCAGGAGGATGCGCTGGGTTCTCCTGCTGGCGGTGCCGCCTCATCAGGCAATGATGAGAAGGACGAAAGGGAGGAGGTGGTGTTCAAGACAGCAGTCGAGACGGATCAGGAGAAGAAACCTGAGGCACAGCTGGTAGGCCTCGATGGCGCCGCCATCTCACTACGTCAGGCGCACGGCACTGGAGCGAAGAATCGCAAGAAGACTGCTGGGAACAAGCGGGTTCGGTAACGTGTTGCATGCCTTTGTGTGTTTGTGTGTATGTATGAAACCAAACGCACGCGTGCATACTGTTACTTGTGAGCCGAGAGTGTTTCTTGAAATACATTTAGACATGCCACCGTGTTGTGTGTCTCTCTTATATAACATAAACCCGCTTGACGCCTCCTTACGTTTAAAAACCGAGTATGAGGAGTAACCTTAAAAAAGTGCATAAATGCGTGCGTTGCTTCTCGCTAATTAAAAACAAAAAACAAATTGGTATTAGAGCAATGAAATTTGACCGGATACGTCTTCTTGAATTCATTGCTTTTCACTAGCAGTTAATATCACTGATAAAAAATTGCCTGCTAGGGAGGTTTTTTAAACCTTTTTTTTGATGTCTGCCTTTGACCTACCATTAATACTCTACGGTGTTCTTGATGTTGTTCTATTGTAGATGACTCTTTTCCTGCGTTTTTCGTCTTCCCTGATCTTTATATACATATAAAACTCGTCTTCTTGATCGCAGCAGCAGCAAAAGCCGTGCAGTGCGCGCCTCTCTCTCTCTCTCTCTCTCTCTTCCTCTCTCTTGTTTGTGAAGAAAGGTGGGTGTGCACTTTAATATCTCATATAGGTGTATACGCATTTTGCTTTAGTACGCATTACTACTTTCTTGTCGACGCGGAGAGTTAGCAATATATATTGATAGATTTATATCTTTTCATCTTTTTGCGTTTGTGTTCTGACATTCAAAACAAGGAAAGAAAGGAAACCTAAGTAGTAGCACGTACACACCCAAACAGAAGAAGAAAAAGAAAAAGAAGAAGAAGAAAAAAAAAGAAGTGGTTGCGACACATAGTTACTAAAGACGTAGATACAAATCATTGATTATTTATAAATCTGTAGAATATTTTTTTTTGTGCTTTTGGTTTACATTTGGCACTATTGCTGTTAGTACTATTTGCCTTTCCTAAGAAAGCGAGAGAGAGATTGACCTACAAGTAGTACTTTTTATTTTTAGTATATCACTTATATATATATATATATATATATATATATGTATGTATTTGTTCTTTGGCCTTCTCAGCTGAACGTACTACTTGAGAGATTGTGTGTGTGTGTAAACTTTTAAAAAAGAGTTGATACAACTACTTGAAATTTTCTTTAAAAAAGAACTGCTTTACTTACATTTTTTTTTCTCTCTCACAGGAAAGATGCCGTTGAATCGAGTGCTGTTAGCATCCATCAACTTTGATCCAGATGGGACATCTGACCGTGAAGAGGAAGCCGCGCACTCAGCGGTTAGTGACGAAAGTTTCAGGATGACGAAGCGGTCTACGCGACACACAAGCAACGCATCGCCTAACACCGCTGCTGCCACACAAAACGAGGGTGCCGATGATGAGCAGCAAAACGATGCGACGAAGCTGGTGATCAGCTGCTTGAAGAAGGCTCTTGCGAGAAGTATCCGGAGCATTTCCTATCCACAAAAGCAACGTCCTCTCAACCCTCACAGGGATTTCACTATTGAAACAACGATCAAGTTTAAGGCACACCGCAAGCCGAATGATGCCACCGCCGCCGCATGCTGTGAGGGCCGCTCCTCCGGCGTGAGGAACCACAACCCGACAAACCTATTTAGCATGGAGCATGACAGCAGCAACGATCTTGCTGGTCTAGGCGGTGAGAGAGGAGGAGGAGGAGGAGGAGACTATGATGATGCAGATGTCATTGGCCCATCAAGCACGACCAACAGCACTTGGCATCAGCACCACAGAGGACGAAAGCATCACTTGTCTTTTGCAGGCGAAAGCGCAGCCGGTGAAAATGAATCCGATGACGATGACGATGATGAAAGTGGCATGGCCTCCACCGTAGACTTTAAGTTCATTGACTACTCTCCCATGTGCTATCGGCACATTCGCGAGTTTTTCAATGTAGATCCCATGGAGTACTGTGATGTGCTGAGCCGCAGTCGATGGCACAGCATCCCCACACCTGGCAAGTCCGCCGCGCGGTTGTTCTTCTGCGGAAAGAACTGGGTGATCAAAACGATGACCAACGAGGAGAGCGCCTTTCTTCGGCAGATACTCCATCGCTACTACTTTCATGTTCGCGACAACCCATACACACTTTTGACACATTTTGTAGGGCATCACAGGCTTGTGATTGGAAGTGAGGCACATAACATTGTGATTATGCAGAACGTTTTTGCCACCACAAATACGATGCACGAGAAATTTGACCTGAAGGGCAGCACAGTGGGCAGGTTCGCGTCTGACGCTGAGAAGCGACGCTCCACGTGCACGCAGAAGGATCTTGATATTCACAGTCCTGTTCATGTGGGACCGGAGCGGCGGCAGCTCATCATTGATCAGATCAAGCAGGACTGCGACTTCTTGAAGGGCTCAATGATTATGGACTACTCCTTTTTGGTTGGTATTCACGTTTTGCCAAGTGGGGCAACGCTGGGTGAGCAGGCAAATCAGATCATAGCTGCCCACAACAAAAATCACTCAGGGTCCCCACTCGTTACTAGCAGCACAAATGTGTTTAACGCGACATGGCCGAGTGGATTTGAATACGGCTCCTTTTCTCCCGCTCATCAGATGAATTCAAACAACAATAATTATAATATCAATCGATCTTTTGCAGTAAGTCACGCTGGCGCTTATGATCCACTGGCAGGTGATCACGATGCCATTATTGTTTCGGGCCGGCCGGCGCAGCCTTTAGACGGACGATGCTTTACTGCACACGACACAGGCATGCTCAGTAACGATGTTCCGGGCTTGAGAAGAGAAATCTACTATCTTGGCATCATCGATATCCTGCAGGAGTACAATACCCGTAAAACTTTTGAGACGCTGATCATGGGCACCATTCATGATCGCGAGCGCATCTCGTGCGTTAATCCACAAAACTACGCGGCCCGCTTTATCTCATTTATGTCGTCGATTATTGTGTAGAGGGGGGGGAAGGGGGGCATTTTTGTTTTTCTTTTCAAAGGCGGTAAAGAAAGCAAAAGGGAACGTTTACTGACTAGTCGTAAGGAGAAAATGCGATATATATGAGGACAGAGAGAGGGAGAGAGACAGATGGAGGCTTGATTTATGCCAGCTCACGATATATAAATATACACATGTGTGCGTGCGTGTGTGTGTGTGTGTGTGTGTGTGTACTATGCTGTATGAAGACCCACTTTTTTTTTCCTTTTTTTCTCTCTTGGAAAGATGAATGACATGGAAGGGAGAAAAAACAACAACCAGGTATTGCACATGGGATTACTTGCGCTTTTGTGCCTCTGTTGTGGTGTTACTAAAATGAGTTTTAGAAGGAAGCGCTGGAGGCAGATGAACTGAAAGCCTTTATTGTTGTTGTTGTTGTTTTTATACACCCTTTCTGCTTTGTTTTTTTAGATTCCACTTTCATATTTTATATCCTTTCACCGTCTTTTTGTTTTGATTCACAGAAGGAAGGAACACGTGTATTAGGAGGCAGGAAAAATATAAGAATTAAGGAAAAAAATCACCCACACGTTTCTGTATCAGCTTTCACATTGCTGCAGTGAAGTAATAACAGTGAAATATCTCTCCACCATCACCAAAAAAAGCAGAGCAAAGGGGGAGACAGCTATAGAAAGTATCTTTAGTTTTTTTTTCTACATTCATTTACATAAACATACATAGATACGTACACACTGTGCACCCCTATTGCTCGAAGATGGAGGCACCAAAGACATTGAATGAGTACTTTGTGAACGTAGACAACTTCTTTCGAAAGACGTTTCGTGATGACTCGGCTATCTTCTTTGCCATTAAGACTCGCCAGTACTCCGAATCTGTGTGGGGCCAAAATGTGTTCACCGGCCTTGCCACTGAGGGCGACCGAGCAGCAGAGTTGGCCACTCCGGACGTGAAGCCTAGTGAGCAGGCTCACACGAACCAGTCTCAGCCTCAGCATCGCGGCACTCCCAACAGTGTATGCCTCTCACCCCGCATGGTGCTCCGCAGGGACGGCACTGCACTCGGAAAGATGAAGCTGTTTAGCGAGGTACACTTCCCCCACATCTGCACTACCAATTTGGGGTTTGCGCTCGACAATGCCGGTATGTGCGTTGGCTTTGGGACGGTGACGGGCCTGCTTGAAGGTCTCGTGATGGGTGGACGTGCTGCGGTGAACACGATAGCCCCAGCCTCTGAAGATGTGACCGCCATGAATGTGCAGTACCAGCGCAACGACTTCTATTCTGGTCTTGTGGCGCAGCGCAATGGGTTGGGTAGTAGCAATCTTCTCTTTGACTGTGGCGCACGTTTCTTTAACATTCTTGTAGGTGGCGGCTTTGAGCGTCAGCGGCTTTCGTATCTAGAGCAGAGGAATGGACAGGAGATCTATGACGTCATGTACGCTGGCGTTGGTGTCACCGAAACAAACTGGTCTTTTGCGGCAAAGTTGACGCGTGCGGCTGACACATGGCGCTCTGCTCGGGTGACGTTTCTCCAGAAGTGCACCGCCTCCACCGCCGTGGCGTGTGCGTATGACTTTGACATTACAGAGTCTCGTGCCCACGTATCGATGGGCTTCACTCAAGGCTTCCGCATCCGTGTGCCCGCCCTTATCAGTCAGAAGGAAAGCAGCAGTAGCGGCAGCAATAGCAGTGGGACTGGTATGCGCTTCCAGTGGACAACGGTGACGCCGTTGGTGCTCGCGTGCAAGGTGGAGAGCAACGGCCATTTCGCGGCGACGCTGCGAGGCTACTTCAACAATTGCCTTCGATGGGGCTTTGTAGTTCAGCGAAACCTGTTGCTTGAGGGAACCCATTTGAAGTATGGTGTCACTCTCACCATGGAGATTGATAGCTAGACAACAGTAATAGGAGTGTGATGCACCGTAACGTGCGGAAGGGCATCCCTCAAAGTTTTTCTTCTTGTATCGTGTTGAGAGCATTTGCCAATGCAATATGCTTTTTTGTGTGTGTTATTGCCCGTTGTTGTTTGCTGTCGCTTTCCGTTAAATCCTTTTCGAAAAGAAGTTGTCTTCAAAAAAAAGAGAAGAGTAGCTGATCTTCAGCGGGAAGTGGAGAGCAAGGGGGGGGGGAGAAGAGTGGATCAAGAGAGGAGAGAGAAAGAAATCATAGTACATCAGGGACAAGACAAAGAGAGAGGAGAGGAAGCAGCAAGAATTTTTTTTTTCTTGCTACAGTGATATACAGGAGTGAATTGATGTTCTCTCAGCTTTTCTCCCTTTTGTTTTATTATAATTTGTCTTCTTTGTCCTTTCTCTTCATCGTCCATAGAGAAGGATTGATAGATCTGAGAAGCAGTTGTAATTTTTTGGTGTCAAGCGATGTTTCTATATATCAGTTTTATTCAATTTATAGAAAACACTTTTCTTTGAATGCGCACACGCGCGCGCGAGTACGTAGTTCGGGAAAAAAAAAATTTGTCTTTTTCTTATTGCACACACGGTTACTATTAGCAATTGTAAAATGGAAGCCGTTGCACTTTATCATTGCGGTTATCCGCATTACTACATTTTTCAGTGTGCTTTTTAACTCTTTGCTTCCTACTGATATATTTCTACTTTCTTTCCCCTTTCCATTTCTTGACTACACGTATTTTTTTTTTTAAAAAAAACATGCTTTTTTTTCTTCTGTTCAACGCACAAAGCTAGCACCCATACACATAAATAGAGTGAAAGTGTTGCAAGCTTGACCCTAGACGCACCCACCCACCCACACACCCACACTCACACACACAGAAGAAATACGAATGCTATCGACAACAACTACTACATGGCATGCGGGTAGCATTCTGACGAGGCTGCGTGACCGTCGCGTCTTCACTGCCCTTCTTGCTTTAGTGGTGGCTATTCTTTTTTTTCTCGCGCGCTTTACGCAGTTTCGTTTTGGTGGTGGAACATCGTGCAAGAAGCGTCCGGGCGGAATCAAGAAGAGCTCTTCTGTGCCAAAGCCAAGCCGCGGCACCTCCAAGCCCACCCGTGATCACGCCTCCTCCAAGCGTCGAAAGATGGATAAGCACCTTCCCACCATGATCGTTCTTGTTGGCATTCACGGTAGCGGAAAGACGAGCTGGGCAAGGCAGTACATTGAGCAAGTTCATAAGTCCTATATTCACATCAGCTCTGATGCGCTGCGGAGCACCATCACAGGAACTATTAGTGACTACAGCAAGGAGCAGGAAGTCGAGGCAGCCTTGTTAGCAGAGGTTAAGAAGAACGTGGAGCTCAAGCGCTGCTTTATTGTAGATGACTGTCACCACAACCTTGCCGCAGCCTTTCGCGCCAGCCTACTGGAGCTTGCGAAGGAGGGGGAATACAATCGAGTCGTGAGGGTGTTTCCTATAAAGCCGATGTTTGCACATACTCGTCTGGATAAGGACATTGCCGATGGCAAAGTGCGATATGTGCCATTAGCTGAGGAGATGGAGGCACTGTCGATGAAATACACTGAAAGCGAACCGCTTCTCAAGACAGAAGGGTGGATCAAGGATAACTAAATGAATGAAAGAAAGAAAGGCGATCATGAAATGAAGAGGAGCAGAGAGGCAGGAAAGAAAAAAAAGAGTGAACACGAATAGACATTTTAGAGTATCCACAACAGCATCTTTTAACTTATCTCCCTTTTTTTTTTCTGGCTACGGCATGACTACAAATGCGTGAAGGATATGTTCACTTAATTTGTGCCGCTCCTGCAGACCTACCACCACAAGTTACAAGACTACAACGAACACGGAAAGAAAAAAGAAGCCCTCCTTCACCAAAATCAAATATATAAATTCCGCACCTTCATTAACTAGAATATTCACTTATTTTTTTATCATTTCTGTTTACTGCATTTATATTGACTTCCATTTTTTGGTGCAACTACCCACAGCACAGGACTAGACAACACAACAACCACAAAAATAAATTCACATTTTTTTTCTCCAATAACCATCATTTCTCCGCACGGCTGTCAACAACCCATCCCCCATTTCCCTAAAATATAACCTTATAAACCCCCGAAAAGCATTGATCACTAAACTCAACTTCTTCTCTTCTATCACCAATTTTATAGACACACGCACACATAGGAACATTACATCACCAAAGGAACAAACATTACAACTCCTAGGCACCTGTCATCTCCACCTCAACCTCCATCGCCACCCACAGTCCCGACGTCGCGCCAACCGCCGCTCACGCGCAACACATCGCGTAGCGGTGATTATCGTGACGGAGNTCTTTGCCAGCTGAGTGCCGCGTGGCAGCCCGCGCGCTGTGATGTTGCTAAGGTATGCTCCTTTGTCGTAGCCAGCTGGGCTGGTCCGTGCCGATCGTATACCACATCCCAAGCTTTCATTTGACTGAGCGAGCACGCCGCCGCCCTGCGCGCACTGGCACTGACACCATTTCCGGCCGCAGCCCCCTCTTGCCGCCTCCCGTTTGCATGTTTGTGTGTGACGGAAGCGTCTGCTACGCAGTGCGTCCTGACTGTTTCCGTTCGGGTGGAGCACTACCAAAGCGGCGCGAGAGCTGAGCCGAGCAGCGCAGCCTAGTGCGGCTGCCACGCCTCCCTTCCCCCTTCCTCGCGCGGCTCACGGGGCTTCAAATTGGTTGCGCATTAGCAATGTCAGTGCGCGCGCAACCTCCATTCAGTCCCAAGAGCTGCCCACTCCCCTTTTCTATCAGCACTCTCCTTGCGTGCCTATATATATGTGTGTGTGTGTGTGCTTATGATGGCGCCGTCCCTCGCTGTGCTGCGACATGATGAAAAAGTGCATTCTCTACTACTAGCCGATGGGGCTCACTGCCCGCTGAGGACCTCGCTTGAACTTTACTTTCGCTCCGATCTGAGGACGCACGCACGCACGCCATCACGCACGGACACAGACACACACGCACACACCTACCTGACGGTCATGACGAAGGAAGCTG